>JAHRHZ010000134.1:3790475-3900026 GCA_024137785.1 Ginglymostoma cirratum
GGGGGGGGGGGGAAGTGATGTGGGGTGGGGGGAGGGTATATTGAACCATGTATCAAGGTAGTGGCGGAAGCCGTCCTTTCTTTTCACACGGAGACCCGAAGACGATGAAAACGGCTGCCTGCTCCTGAAAGAAGAGACTGTGGCTGCTGCCAGGACAGTGGAAATTCACCAACATGATGTAATGTGCATGGTCCCACTGCAACATTAATGCAGTCAGAGTCATTAGGGTCTAATCACAAAAATAACAACACAAATAAAAGTCATTTTCAGACCAACTGAAGTGGCCAGTTATCTCACACTCTCAATCCACCACACAGAACCAGCCCAGACACCACAAACCCAGATGAGATACCTGTTCAGGATGGAGCACAGTGCATACCAGGCTAGTGTACTGCTCAATACAACCAGGCAATCTGTCCAGAGTTGTACACAGTGCAGCCCCCACCACTCAATATTGTATCAGTCCAGCATGAGGATCTGTGCAGACCACACCAGTGCCTTGATCTACAAACCTGGACTAGATGCCTGTCCAGTATGTGGAGAGCTGTGCAGACCACACGAGTGCATTGATGCATAAATCCGGACCAGGTATCCCTCCAGCATGGGGCCTGTGAAGTGAACACCACTGAACTGATCTGTAAACCCGGAGCAGTTATCCTCCCAGCGTGTAGATCTGTGCAGACCACCCCATTGCATTGTTTGGTAACGCTGTGTTAAATCGCTGTTCAGTGTGGGGAAACTTGCAGCCCATGCTGGAAGTGACATGATGTGCAGCTCCCGTCCATTTACAGCTC
Organism: Ginglymostoma cirratum; assembly: GCA_024137785.1. Classification (NCBI taxonomy): domain Eukaryota; kingdom Metazoa; phylum Chordata; class Chondrichthyes; order Orectolobiformes; family Ginglymostomatidae; genus Ginglymostoma; species Ginglymostoma cirratum. Next base: position 3,791,270 of record JAHRHZ010000134.1, read on the forward strand.
CACATCTCCAATGTGCCATGACAAGGGGTGCCATGGATGTGAAAACCACTGCCAGAGAGAGATAGTGGGGCATCGGTTTAAATATGAACAAATGGGAGGGGTTGGATATATTGACAGAGAGGGGAAGATTGAGAGACAGTGTCATGGAAGGATGTGTTCACAGGTTTCGAAATACTGATATGAAGACATTCCGATAGCATCTTGCAACATGGGACAGTATTTCAGGAATGATGTGTGAATAGGAAATTGTTGTGAGTTCAGATGAAGGTGAATTTTGGATGAGAATTCGTTCTGCATTTTTGACTGAGAGTGTGGTGAGTTCAGTTTTTGACTCATTCGGCTGAATCTAACAATCTTTTGTCTCAGTGTCATTTTCATTGAGTGTGACAGAGGGATATTCTGCAGGAGGCCGAGTTAGTTTTCTGGTGCGATCTTGTCGAACTGCCCTCACTACCTACTTCACCACATGCCATTATTCTCATTAGATTTCACCCTGACTCTCCCACCCATCATGGCTGGTAATAGTTCCCATCGCCTGGATGCGCCTGGGTGTTCCATGAATCCTGGTGCAGGTGCCATCTTTAAAAGGCTCATGGGCACACATTTGAGCTTTCCCATTTCAGAGTTGGCCTGCACCGTTTGCTCTGAGCACGGCAGATAAGGGGCAACAACACCACAATTTGTCGACAGCGGCATGGAAGTCCTGGACGGCGGGCTCGTACAGAGAAGGACCATTCTCTTCCCAGAGTACGCCACACAACCAGACCCACCAAGCATGATATAAGCTCACCACCCTGCTCAGTGCAGTATCTGCTATCTGAAGAAACGTCCAGCAATACAGGACAAGCATCAATCATCTTCCCTGCTCTGTCAGTTTAAGTATCACCATATTCTCCCTGCTGCCTCACTCTCATTGTATGTCTGTTATAGCACTAACCCCAGAGCAAGGCTCATGCTCCAAAATCTCACTGCTGCATACAGTACTTTCACTCGCCGTCTGTCTCTCTGTCTCTCTCTCAATCTCCCGCCTCCACTATATCCCAGACACAAATAACACAGCATGGATTCAACACTGTCGACTGATTTACTCCAGATACCTCACCAATTCCCCCTCACCTACACCATCACTAACAGCAGGGCCACGCACATTCACCTTCATTCCATCCTTGCCTTTCCCTCATTCAAGGAGAAACAGCCTTGAATAGGACAGAAAGGGCCATGCTGGGCGGTAGTGTTCCCCACATCAGTTCCCTCACCCACCTTCCTCCACCGCGTGGGGAGAACCCTGGCATGAGCCGGAGCGAACGAGGATGACCCGTATGTAGATTCCAAAATATGCATGTCCCACCAACCGAGTAAGGAGCAATATTCAGTGAAGGGTAATTCTCGTTTTACACCCACTGTCGGTCGGTTCCATTTCTGCACGGAACAACTTAGAAGCTGTGGCCCTGGTTTCATCTCCCTTTTATATCAAGCCAGTACAAATGGACTCTCCATGGTCTCGGTGGGCAGGAGGGTGGGCTCACAACACATTGTCTCTCCCAGCTCCCAGGAAGGGAGCATGGAATCTCTCTCCTACACCTCCTCCTTCAGACAGCACAGATACTGAAACTAACCTGTAATATTTACTAGTCTCCCAACTTGTTCTTACATCTTCAATAATCAAACATTGAAATTGTCAGAGTCACAATTCCCATGGTACAATTGAAATACTGTCACACTCACTCATGTGAACAAGTGAAATTCCGATATACACCCATGGATTGGGATAAATAATGTCAAGTTAAAAACACGCTTAGAGCAACAGAAATCCTGACACACGCCAGATGGAGTCAATGAAATATTGACAAACCACGGATCAAGATAAATCCTGATAGACTCCCCTTACCTTTGTTAGTTTTGGTGTATTTGTGTGTCTCTGTGTGGGGCAGGCCTGGCAGTCTTTGTGGTATTTGATGTGATGTAATGCCTTCCACAGCTGGCCTCCACACGCCATTACACAGGAAATAGCAGAGGGTGAAAATGATCAGAGATTCATTTCGAGACGAACGGGGGAGGGAAGCAGCTCACTACATCATTCAAACTAATTTCTGACTTATGTACATATCTAAATGTCTTTTAAACGTTGTAACTGTGCTCACTTCCTCTGGAAGTTCATTCCACACACTAACCGCTATCTGTTTAAAATAATTACCCCTCGTGTCTTTTTAAAATGTTTACTCCTTGAACCTTAAAATATCCCCCGAGTCTTGAAATCCTCGACCCTAGAGTAAAGACACTTAACATTCAACTTATCTGGACCCCTCTTTATTTATAAACCACGATGAAGTCACCTTTCAACCGCCTATGCCCCAATGAAAAGAAGTTCCGGCTGATTCAGCCTCTCTTTCGAACTCAATCTATCTATTCACAGCAACATCTTGGCAAATCTCTGCTGAACTCTCTCCATCTGAATAACATCCTTCCTATAACAGTGCAACCAGAACTGGACAATGTACTCCAGGCAGCATGGTGGCTCAGTGGTTAACAATGTTGTCACACAGTGCCAGGGACCTAGGGTCAATTCCCACTTCAGGTGACTGTCAGTTTGGAGTTTGCACATTCTCCCTGTATCTGCGTTGGTTTCCTCCCAAAGTCCAAAGATGTGCAGGCTAGGTGTATTGGAAATGCTAAATTACCTCTAGTGTTCAAGGATGTGTAGATTAAGTGGGTTATGCAGGAATGGGTCAGGGTGGGTTACGCTCTGAGGGTCGCTGGGGACTTGTTGGGTCAAAGGGTCTGTTTCCACACTGTAGGGATTGTCTACCTTCAAAATGATGCCTCAACAACGTCCTGCACAATCTGAGCATGATACCCCAGCTCATAAACTGTAAGGCCTGAGCAATGAATGCAGTGTGCTGAAAGACTTCTTGACCACCCTGTCTAGATGTGACACAAACTTCAAAGAATTATATTTGACGGCATAGTCTCGGCTCTATAACACGCCATTTTTAATTGTATAAGTCCTGCCCTAGTTTATTTTGCCAAATACAATGTACCACATTTATGCAAATTAAACACCACCCGTCACATCACAGCCCAGTGAGTGATATTCCCACCCAACACACGATCCTATCATGTTTTGAAAGACCGTCCTCTCTCCAGAAGCCTACAAACTCTGGCCTTTATTATCCCAAAGACCCTGAGCTTGGCTTGCCTTGCGCGGGCAGGAGGAGGAGGGGTGTGGGTTGCAGACCAGCCAGTGGCGAGGAGATGCTGGAATATAATTTGTTGCCCTGTAACATTTAATAGTTTTAGGAGGAGGGCAGTCACATGTTAGACCTGGGAAACAGTGATCTGCAAAACGGTCTTTTGTGGCCAGAAATTATGCTCTTTCGTTGTGTCTGGTGTTCAGTAATAGTATTTATTCAAGATCCTTCATAGTGATGGTATGTGGATCCTGTCTGCAGGATCTCTTTCCCTAATATTGCAGTCTACAGATAATAGGCATTTAATCTGGAAATCATAGCCAAGAAATTAAAGATGTCAATAGTTTATCTCGATGTCAGAGCATATGCACTCAACATCCTATAGTTGAGGCAAATACCTTGCATTTTTTTAAACAATAAATAATGTTCTCTGCGTAGTTCAGTAATATTAACCAGAATTTAAGAAACCTGAACTCAGCTGAATGCTGGCACCTAAAATGTGACGCTCAATCTTGGCATGATTTAGGTCTTGTGTAGTGGGCAGCGCCCATGCCGCTGAGTCAGAACTCTGAATTCGATTCCAATCCCTGAACCTGTGGTAATGTCCCGAGCTCTGGAGCAGACGTTCTGGCGTCATGCCCTGCCTGTCGCAGAGGTGTGTCACAGCACATCACAACAGGTTGATGAGCAAACGGACAAGAGAAGGGATGCAGATTCACGGGCGATTGCAGTGTCGTGGTAGTGTCCCTGCCGTTGTGCCCACACATCTAGATTGTTTCATAATTTGTCTGATCAAAGTGATTAAAATTATTTTCGAAGTGTGACTTGATCAAGAACAAATAGGTATCAATATTGAATTTCAGAATTTATTCCCGGGATGACAGAAAGCATAGCATTTCATGTTGTTTGTAGTCAAATATGCTCCTTGTAGATGTTCATAAAATCATGAGGGCATGGAAAAGATGAAGAGTTAAGGTCTTTTTTTTCCCTGTGTAGGCAAGTCCGAAATTAGAAGGCGTAGGTTTAAGTTGAGAAGGCGAAAGGTTTAAAAACGACCTTAGGACTAACTTTTTGACGCAGAGGGTGGTGCGTGTATGGAAAGAACTGCCAGAGGAAGTGGTGGAGCCTGTCAAAACACAACATTTAAAAGGCATCTGGATGGGTATATGAATATGAAGGGTTTAGATCGATATGGGCCAAATGTTGGCAAATGGGAATCGATTAATTTAGGATATCTGGTCAGCTTGAACATGTTGGAGCAAAATGTTTGTTTTACATGCTGTACATCTTTCTGGTTCATTCATTCATTCAAATGATCAAGATCTCCTTGTAATTTTAGATAACCTTCTTTCCTGTCCACTTTTCAATCTTGGTGACATTCGCAAAACTTGCTAATCATGCCTTCTATAATTGTCATCTAAATCATTTACGTAAATGACAAACAAAAGTAGCTCCAGCACCATTCAATGGCTGATTTGGACATAATTTATCGCCACCAACCCACAGGGTTTAATGCAATGATCCACCATTGCCCCACAACGCTAGAGATTAAACACTCAGTATCGCCATTCTCATCTCAAAAATTAGACTGGTGATACACTGATGCACTGGTCAGTAGGGGAGGAGATGGCCTAGTGGTATTATCGCTGGACTGTTAATCCAGATACCCAGATAATGTTCTGGGAACCTGGGTTCGAATGCCACCATGGCAGATGGCTGAATTTGAATTCAATAAAATGTCTGGAATTACGAATCTAATGATGACCATGAATCCATTGTCGATAGTTGGAAAAGCCCATCTGGTTCACTGATGTCCTTTCGGGAAGGAAATGACCATCCTTACTTGCTCTGGCCTACTTGTGACTCTAGACCCACAGTAATGTGGTTGACTCTGGACAATTGGGGATGGACAATAAATGCTGCCTAGCCATCGAGACCCTCATCCCATCAATGAATAAAGGAAAAAAGAACACGTTTGTACAGTGTCTGGAGCAAGGAGATCATTCCTTCCAAAGGAGATCAAATCTACACACAATGTCCCCCGTACTCTCTCAACAAGGGTCTACAATTGCAGGAAGATGGCTTTACTCGTGTAACTGAATATCTTACATTGACTGGCATGATTACTGATATCCAAGTATGTCCTAATACTGCTGACTCATTATCAAGCACATGCAGGTCCTTTTGGACAACAGCACTTCTCAATTTCGCACCATGTAATCAAAGCAAAATGAGATGCTGGCCACATCCAAATCATTTGTATGTCTTTCAAACTGCTGTGATCTAAACACTGACACACGTGATACCCCAATAAGCAACTTCTTTCAATGCAGAAAATGACACGAATCTCTGTGTTGTTTCAACTGAACAATTCTTAATCCATATTCTCCCTTACCACTGGACTCCAACCATTCACCTGTTTGCAAGCACATCAATAGTATTCCGCAAATTCAAATACACCACTCTCACTGGTTCTTATTTGTGAATGGCTCAAGTATGACTGAGTAATATGTACGTAATACTTGAGCCATTCATAAATAAGAACTTGAGTATTACGTACATATTACTCAGTCATACATATACTGTACAAAGTACTACAACATAGAGGAATTGCATTTACTTCTGTTAATAATTTACTTTCCTCTATTTTTACATCTCCTCTTCCATATTCTTTCTGTCATTCTCTCTCTCTCATACATAGATTACACATATATCATTAATAAATCCTCCAAACGTTCTCCATCTCCGATCACTCAAACCTCCCTCTTTCATTTTAAAACTATTGCTCACTTTTGGATGTGATACGATTAGAATTGAGTATTGTAACTGCAAAGACATGAGGTCGGCACTGGCCAGATTTAATTGGAAAGGAAGCTTAGCAGGGAAGACGGTGAAGCAGCAATGGTAGGAGTTTCTGTGGATATTTCAGACGCACATCTGAAATTTGTGGATGCCTCAACTAACACAAACTCCACGGGTTTATCAAAGATGATTTCCCTTTCCTGGATCCAAGTTGACGCTGTCAAGTCATATCATGATTCCCCAATTATCTAGTTATCACAATCCTCATAAAATATTCCAATATTTTCCTCAGAACTGACAACAGGTTGTCAACTATTTAGTTTTTGTTTTGTCTTCCTTGTCACTACAGGTTTTTTTTTTAAATCTAACAGCACCCTTTTTTCCAGTCTGCAGAAACCAGAATTTCCAGAATATAATGAATTTTGAATGGTAATCAATAATGATTTCTTGTATTTGCAACATTTAAAATACATTTGCATATGTACACGAATATGAAACATTTGGAGGGATATGAGACAAGGCCAGGCAGGTGGGACTAGGTTAGTTCTGGATTATGTTTGACATGAACTGGTTGGACTGAAGAGCTGTATGACTCTATGAATCTTTCACTAGCTCTATTACCTCCTCCATAATCACTCTGGGGTGGAGGTACAGCAGCGTACCTAACTTCAATTCAATTAGTTTTTTGTGTTATTCCTCTTCATTAATTCTAATCTCCCACAGTTTTTCATTTTCATCTGTAACTCTGTCCCGTAGTATTTCTGGAAGATTTTCTGTATCTTACTTAACATCGGGTTTTGGGGGGTCAGGAGAAGAGAGACGGCCTCTGTCATAAGTAGATACACCGAAGCACTGCATTCGGAGATGATGGACATGGTACCCATTCTTGCTCGGAGAGTTCTAGAACCTAACCAGTTCAATGAAACTGTCATTTCACGGCCACCAATGGGTTATTGCTGAAACCGGTAAAACGAAGCTGTGACCACCTCATTTTGGAATGAAACTGGCTACACACTTTGCAACTGGCATACGTCCAGGTCGAGAGAAGAATAAATATACAAACAAAAAAAAAATTGAAACGAAGAATGGCCAAAAGAGAACTGCAAATGGAAAGGTCCAGATGATGGTTTATTCAGAAACAGCTCTGAGGTAGATGTGAACACTGGGGATATTATTGGTGATAAAGGGAATATTATGATATAAATCAGCTCAGGACAAAATAGGGCAACTTTGATTACGAATACTTCTATTCCTCCTCAGATGTTTATAAGTGATGTGTATGAAAGCCATGGAAAAAGAATACAGTTTGTAAATGAGAGTGAATACAATAGTTTACATCTTTGCAAAACACAAGTCACAGGAATAGAGATGGCATTCACAACAGTTTCCGGAAATAATTAATGGACAGAGAAAGAGACATTTACCAGGAACACCAACAATAGCGAGGATGGGATAATAACCCGCTTAAATGACAAGCAGTGCACTGTATATCCTCAATGTTAACAGTACCCAATTCAAAGAAAGCCAATAAAGGCCATAGGATAAATTTCTGTCCATTGCTGAAATATTCCAATCTATTGCTATCTGATTCTGGTACATTGTTGTAACATTCCTGTCTATAGTTCTCAGATTCTGACCCATAATTGGAACATTCCAAATTGTTGCACAAAGTTTCTGAACTCTCCTTCTCTCTGGAGCTGCTGATTCCAATCGTGTTGAAGATGACACTGCCGCTGATACTATGGGATAACCCGGTTAAAAAAGCCGCTTTTTAATAGACAAGGGAAACCCTCCATTGAAGCAGTTCATATCCATGGAGACTGACATTAATCTGCGTCACTGAACAAACGGCTCCAGTTTATTTGTGTCACTGCAACACTTTAAATTTAACAACAATACCTGATCTGGGTGGGGTGTTAACATCGCCTGCTATTGCTTTTATTGTCATTCACCAATTAATCCTCCATTGTTTGAGGTAAAGGAGAAAGGTGATGCCTCCTCTTCACAGGCTCGATGATACTACTGCACTATCCACATATGCTGCTCTACGTAACCATGTTCCTCAGAGCCAATTGACAGGTTGTAACTGCGCTGAAGATTCCTCCAACACCACAACTACCAGTCTAAAAACTGACTCTGGACACAACTGCCCTGAACACACACAGGAAGTGTGGATTTCTTTAAAATTTCGTCTCATTTTTCTTTATTACAACATTTCATCTTCAACACAAAACATTCAATAATTTGCTGCTAAAGTTGCAAATATCTTTTTTGCACAGTTTATAAACTTTTTTCTTTCCTGATTTTTTGGCATTACTCAAAAGTAAATGTTACCTTTCCAATTGCGTTGTTCAATGGTATTAAAGGTTCAGAGACGAAATCTATGTGATTGATTAAGAAACAGAAAGGAATAGGAGGCAGGGGCTGAGGAAACTGGACAGGTGTAACATGATATCTCCAATTCACCAATAACTTCCTCACAGATGGAATAAATCAAAATGCAGAGAAAGAAGCAGAATACAAAGGACAAAGGAATGTCGAGTGACAATGTAAACAATACAGGACAGTTTGAAATGGAATGGAGAAGAAAGAAATTTATACACGCTGTTTAGTCAGGGAGTGTGCAGATAGATAAGATCGTTCATATGTAAACAAGAAATTCCGAATTAACAACAGAGACACAGCTACCAAAATATGATGCATAGCATGTACAAAATTTATAAAATATTAAAACATTATTTGATCGTCACCTGGGGTGTTATGTTCCCCTTCTCTCAAGGATTGACCCACTCTGGGATTCTATGCTCGAGTGTCTCATTCTTATTCAGTTTCTTACAAAGTTCTGAGTCCTCTCATTTCAACAGGACTTCTACTTCTGCATTATCTTCAGAGCTTCTCTGTTCCCACCATCGGCTCACAGCATGGAAGCCTTCCCTTATGAATAACATGTGATCATCTTAAGCTATACAGATGGTGTCTGAACCCGAAGTAACTGCTGACATTTCACTATTTGGATATGCACTTAAACTACCAAAGTCCTAATGTGGTTGTTTTTGACTTTTAGCCCGATGCTGTACCGCTCATCCAAACTTATTTTCTGCTTGATCTGTGTTTTAATGCTACACTCCTTTCCTTTAGTATTCCCCTTGTGCACTCTCCTATCCTCTATCCTCCATCACCCTGGTTGGATAATACTGAATACCGAGCAAAATGCTTGTGATTGTAGGAGGCCAACCATCTCACTTGCAGGAGTTCATCAGGATCAGGTTCTAGTCCCAAGCACTTTCAGCTGTTTCGTCAATGACCTTCCCTGCCTAATAAGGTCAGAAGTTGGAAAGTTTGCTGCTGGTTGTACAATTCTTAGCACCATTTGTGACTCTTCAGATACTGAAGCAGTAGATATAAAATGCAATATTCCTGGAAAACATTGGAGGTAACGTTAAAAGGTACATTTGCACAAGCAAGTGCCAACAAATAATGACTAAATCTGAGAAATGAGAATCTAACCATAAACCATTGGCTTTCAATGAATTTATCCCCACTATTATCAGCCTGGTTGTTAATATTGATGAGAAATTGAAGTGCACCTGCCATCTAAATAGTGTGCCTGCAAAAGTAGGTCAGCTGGAAGAGATTCTATGGTGATTAATTTAGCTCATGACCTGCCAAAGCATATGCATCATCAGGATTGTAACAGAACACTCTTCATTTGCTTGAATGGATGCAGATCTCAGAACATTTTTTGCAGCAGCAGCAGCTGGAGCAGTGAGAGTGAGGACCGGGGGCTGCCACAAGGTAAGTTTCCTAGTTAAAAACTTAACTCATGCAATCAGCGGCCTCCATTTTTTGCAGCAGCAACAACAGCGGGAGCAGTGAGAACGAGGACCTGGGGCCTCCCAGGAAGGTAAGTTCTTCAAAGTAAGTTCGGCAGCAGAGCTGAGTGGGAGTGGTCGAATTGTGCTCTCGGAAGGTAAGTGAACGTTTGGGCAGATGCTGAGAAGGTCGTGGATAGCACGTTTAGTGAATTGGTCACACCGCAGATGAGGATTGCTGAGGGAGACAGTGAATGGGTGACCAAAAGGCATAGAAAGAGCAGGAAGGCAGTGCAGGTGTCCCCTGCGGTCATCTCCCTCCAAAACAGGTATACCGTTTTGGATACTGTTAGGGGAGATGGCTCACCAGGGGAGGGCAGCAGTTGCCTGGATCATGGCACCATGGCGGGCACTGCTGTTCAGAAGGGCGGGAAAAAGACTCATAGGGCCATAGTCATCGGGGATTCTATTGTAAGGGGAGTAGATAGACGGTTCCGTGGCCGAAAACGGGACTCCCGGATGGTATGTTGCCTCCCAGGTGCTCGGGTCAGGGATGTCACCGATCGGCTACAGAGCATTCTGAAGAGGGAGGGTGAACAGCCAGTTGTTGTGGTGTATATAGGCACCAATGATATAGGTAAAAAAACGAGATGAGGTCCTGAAAGCAGAATTCAGGGAGCTAGGAGAGAAGTTAAAGAGAAGGACCTCAAAGGTAGTGATCTCAGGGTTGCTGCCAGTGCCACGTGCTAGCCAGGGTAGAAATGAAAGAATAGGCAGGATGAACACGTGGCTTGAGGGATGGTGTAGAAAGGAGGGGTTCAGATTTGTGGGACACTGGGACCGGTTCTGGGGAAGGTGGGACTATTACAAATTGGATGGTCTACACCTGAACCACACTGGAACTAGTGTCCTAGAGGTAGTTTTTGCTAGGGCTGTTGGGGAGGGTTTAAACTAATGTGGCAGGGTTCTGGCAACCAGAGGAGAAGACTAGTAGACAGTGAGGTGGAAACGAGAGACTGTAAGGATCATGAAGTTAGCATTACCAAGGGGAAGAGTAGGCAGAGTGCAGATGAATGCAAAGGAACTGGTGGTCTGAAGTGCATATACTTTAATGCAAGGAGTATAGTGGGTAAGGAAGACGAACTTAGGTCTTGGATGAGTGCCTGGGAGTATGACGTTATTGCGATCACAGAGACTTGGTTGAAGGAAGGGGATGATTGGCAACTAAATGTCCCAGGATATAGATGCTTCAGACAGGACAGGGAGGGAAGTAAAAGCGGGGGAGGAGTTGCATTGCTGGTCAGAGATGATATCACGGCTGTGCGAAAGGAGGGCACTATGGATGGCTTGAGCAGTGAGGCATTATGGGTAGAGCTGAGAAATAAGAAGGGTGCAGTTACATTGTTGGCACTGTACTCCCAATAGTGAGCGTGAGGTAGAAGAACAAATAGGTCGACAGATTATGGAAAGATGTAGAGGTGACAGGGTGGTGGTGATGGGCGATTTTAATTTTCCCAACATTAACTGGGATACACTTAGTGTCAGAGGTCTGGAAGGGGCAGAATTTGTAAGAAGCATCCAGGAAAGTTTTCTCGAGCAGTATGTCAATAGTCCAACTAGGGAAGGGGCCATATTGGACATCGTGTTGGGGAATGAGCCAGGCCATGTGGTAGAAGTTGCAGTGGGGGATTTCTTTGAGAATCGTGACCACAATTCTGTAAGTTTTAGAATACTCGTAGACAAAGATGAGAGTGGTACGAAGGGAAGAATACTTAACTGGGCCAAGGCCAATTATATCAAAATTCGGCAGGAGCTGGGAAATGTGGATTGGGGACAGTTAGTTGAAGGGAAGTCCACATTTGATATGTGAGAGGCTTTCAAAGATAGGTTGAAGATAGTGCAGGATAGGCATGTCCCTTTGAAAACAAGGGATAGGAAAGGAAAGATTCGTGAACCGTGGATGACAGGAGAAATCGTGCGACGAGCCAAGAGGAAAAGGGAAGCGTACATAATGTCGAGGCAGCTAAGAACAGAACGGTCCTTGGAGGAATATCGGGAGAGTCGGACCAATCTTAAACGAGGAATCAAGCGGGCTAAAAGGGGTCATTAAATAACTTTAGTGAACAGAATTAAGGAGAATCCCAAGGCCTTTTATTCATATAGAAGAAGCAAGAGGGTAACTAGAGAAAGGGTTGGTCCACTAAAGGATAAGGAAGGAAGGTTTTGTGTCGAACCTGAGAAAATGGGTGAGATTCTCAATGATTACTTTGCATCAGTGTTCCCTGAGGAGAGGGACATGATCAATGTTGAGATTAGAGATAGAAGTTTGTTTGCTCTGGATCACGTTGACATAGGGAGGAAGATGTGTTGGGTAGGCTAAAGGATATAAAGGTGGACAAATCCCCAGGACCGGATGGGATCTATCCCAGGATGCTGAGGGAGGCGAGAGAGGAAATAGCTGGGGCCCTGACAGATATCTTTGTAGCATCCTTAAACACAGGTGAAGTGCCGGAGGACTGGAGAGTTGCTAATGTTGTCCCCCTGTACAAGAAGGGTAGTAGGGATATTCTAGGTAACTACAGACCAGTAAGCCTGACGTCAGTGGTGGGAAAGTTGCTGGATAAGGTACTGAGGGATAGAATCTATTTATATTTGAAAAAGAATGGGCTTATCAGTGATAGGCAACATGGTTTTGTGCAGGGGAGATCATGCCTTACTAACTTAATAGAGTACTTTGAGGAAGTGACCAAGTTGATAGATGAAGGAAGGGCTGTAGATGTCATCTACATGGACTTCAGTAAGGCGTTTGATAAGGTTGCCCATCGTAAACTAATGGAGAAAGTGAAGTCACATGGTGTGCAGGGTGTTCTAGATAGGTGGATAAAGAACTGGTTGAGCAACAGGAGACAGAGAGTAGTAGCTGAAGGGAGTTTCTCGAAATGGAGAAAGGTGACCAGTGGTGTTCCACAGGGATCAGTGCTGGGGCCACTGTTGTTTGTGATATACATAAAAGATCTGGAAGAGGGTATAAGTGGTCTGATCAGTACGTTTGCAGATGACACGAATATTGGGGGAGTAGCAGAAAGCTTAGGGGATTGTCAAAGAATACAGGAGAATATAGATAGGCTGGAGAGTTGGGCGGAGAAGTGGCAGATGGAGTTCAATCCGGGCAAATGTGTGGTGATGCATTTTGGGAGGTTTAATTCTAGAGCGAACTATACTGTAAACGGAAGAGCCTTGGGAAAAGTTGATGAGCAGAGAGATCTGGGAGTTCAGGTCCATTGTACCCTGAAGGTGGCTGCACAGGTGGATAGAGTGGTCAAGAAGTCATACGGTATGCTTGCCTTCATCGGACGGGGTATTGAGTATAAGAGCTGGCAGGTCATGTTAAAATTGTACAAGACTTTGGTTCGGCCGCATTTAGAATACTGTGTACAGTTCTGGTCGCCACATTACCAAAAGGATGTGGAAGCTTTGGAGGGGGTACAGAGAAGGTTTACGAGGATGTTGCCTGGTATGGAAGGTGCTAGCTATAAAGAGCGGTTGAGTAGGTTAGGATTGTTTTCATTAGAAAAAAGGAGATTGAGGGGTGACCTGATTGAGGTCTTCAAAATCATGAAGGGTATAGACAGGGTTGATAGAGATAAGCTTTTTCCCAGGGTGAGGGATTCAATAACGAGGGGTCACGCGTTCAAGGTGAGAGGAGAAAAGTTTAAGGGGGATACACGCGGAAAGTACTTTACACAGAGGGTGGTAGGTGCCTGGAACGCGTTTCCAGCAGAGGTAGTAGAGGCAGGCACAGTAGATTCATTTAAGGTGCGTCTGGACAGATGCATGAGTAGGTGGGGAGCAGAGGGATACAGATCCATAGGAATTGGGTGATAGGTTTAGACAGTGGAATTGGATCGGCACAGGCTTGGAGGGCCGAAGGGCCTGTTCCTGGGCTGTAAGTTTTCTTTGTTCTTTGTTCTATGAGGGACGGGCCGTGGATGTCATACACATTGACTTCAGTCAGGCATTTGATAAGGTTCCCCATGGTCGGTTGATGGAGAAAGTGAAGTCGCATGGGGTCCAGGGTGTACTAGCTAGATGGATAGAGAACTGGCTGGGTAACAGGAGACAGAGAGTTGTAGTGGAAGGAAGTATCTCAAAATGGAGAACTGTGACCAGTGGTGTTCCACAGGGACTCTTGTTGGGACCACTGTTGTTTGTGATGTAAATAAATGATCTGGAGGAAAGTATGGATGGTCCGATTAGCAAATTTGATTTGCAGATGACACGAATATTGGTGGAGTAACAGATAGTGAAGGGGACTGTTGGAGAATGCAGCAGAATATAGATAGATTGGAGAGTTGAGCGGAGAAGTGGCAGATGGGAGACAATCCGGGCAAATGTAAGGTGATGCATTTTGGAAGATCCAATTCAAGAGCAAAATATGCGGTAAATGGAAAAGCCCTGGGGAAAATTGATGCACAAAAAGATATGGGTGTTCAGGGCTATTGTACCCTGAAGTTGGCAACGCAGATCGATAGTTGTCAAGAAGGCTAACGGCATGCTTTCATTCAGCAGATGGGGTATTGAGTACAAGAGTTGGCAGGTCATGTTGCAGTTGTATAGGACTTTGGTTCGACCATATTTGGAATACTGTGTACAGTTCTGGTCGTCACATTGCAAAAAGGATGTGGATGCTTTGGAGAGGGTGTAGAGGAGGTTCACCAGGATGTTGCCTGGTGTGGAGGGCGCAAGCAATGAATAGAGGTTGATTAGATTAGGATTATTTACATTAGAAAGACGGAGGTTGAGGGCGCACCTGATTGAGCTCTACAAAATCATGAGAGGTACAGACAGGGTGGATAGCCTGAAGGTTTTTGCCAGAGTAGGGTACTCAATTACTAGGGGTTACGATTTCAAGGTGAGAGGGGGAAAGTTTAAGGGAGATTTGCATGGAAAGGTATTTACTCAGGGTGGTGGGTGCCTGGAACGCTTTGCTGTCGGAGGTGAGAGAGGCGGGCACAACAGCGTCATTTAAGATGTGTCTAGACAGATACATGAATGGGAAGAGAGCAGAAGGATACAGATCATTGGAAAATAGGCGACAGGTTTAGATCGAGGATTTGGATCGGCGCAGGCTTGGACGTCCGAAGGGCCAGTTCCTGTGCTGCAATTTTCTTCGTTCTTTGTTCTCTGCCATCATTCAGATTACATGGAAAACTCCACCTCAAGCAGTTGGTCATTTTTGTGTTGGACCATGATGAGTACTTTCTCCCGTTTTTTCCCCTCCCCTAACTGATTGTTTTGTATATCAATTGCCCACTCCCCTCAATTAGATTTTAGTCTATAACTTATTTCCGGGTACCTGTTATTATATATGTAAACCATCCTGAGCAACTCGATTAGATTCCCATCTGTAACTTACTGGTATCTGTTAATCCATACGTGAACAATCGTGATCACTTCAATTCGATTCCAGTCAGTAATGCACTCAGAGATATCTGTAATTCAATATATAAACCAGCTTCAAACCCTTAATTATACACCAGTCTGTAATTTACTCACAGTTGTCTGTTATTCTCTAAATGAACATCCCAAATATCTCAATTAGATTTCAATCAGTACTTCACTCCCATGTATCTAAAACTCTGTATATAAACCATCCTGAACACGCTGATCAGATTCCATTCTGTAACTCACTCCCGTGTATCAGTTATTCAATAAATAACGACCCGAAATTATTCAATTAGATTCTAATCTGTAATACTCTCTCCAGCCTGAGTTATTTCTATGAGTACTGAACCCCTCGACTATACTCCTAATTCCAACTCATTCTGTCGTACCTTTTACTTTGGATATAAATTACATTGAACCCCTCGATTTGATATTAACCTGTAACTCACTCCTGCGCATCTGTTATTCTTTACTTAAACCACCTTGAAACTAGGATTAGATTCAACTCAAAAGTCACTCCCGAGTATCTGTTATTCTCTATACAAACCACCCCGAACTTCTCAATTACATTCCAGTCTGTAACTTACGCCTTATGTATCTGTTATTCTGTATTTAAATCACCCCCAATCCCTTAATTAGTTTCTTATCTGTAACTCACATGGATTTGTTATCCTATAACATAAACTACCTATAACCCCTTAATTAGATTTCAAGCTGTAATGTACACCCGGGTATCTGTCATTCTGTTTTTCAAAGATTCCCGATCTCCTGAATTAGTTCCCGGTCTGTAATTCACTACCAAGTATTCGTTATTTTATACGTGACCCACACCATACCCCTTGACTATACGCCTACCTGTCACTCGTTCACTGTTACCTGCTATCCTTGATATAATTTACCCCAAACCGCTCGATTAGATTTCAGGCCTTAACTCACTCCCTGTTGTGTTATCGTGTGAATAAACTCTCTGAGACAATCGATGAAATTCCAGTCTCTAACTCAGTACAAACTAAATGGATGAATGTTAAATTAGGAGAAGGAACAGAAGAAGCTGTAATTTAATTTCAGCAACATTATGTTTCTCCAAAAAATAATAGTTTATACAGTGCAGCGATTCAATAAGGCAGCTCATTATCACCTTTACACGGGCTGATAGGAATGGGGGATAAATGCTGCGCCTGCTGATGATGCTCACATCCTGTGAATGAATAAAAAAAAGTCTCTTGCTTTCCTTATCACTTGCAGACCTGCAGACTGACTCAATATGTTTGATATCTCAGGACACCCAGATGCCTCTGCATCTCCAGTTAAAGTCTCTTCCTGACAAACATCACACTCTCTACGGTGTACCTCATCAGACAGTGTTTTACCCATTCACTTATATCTCTACATCGCTCAGTTTGGATATCCCTTACATCCTCTTCACAATTTACCTACGAAACTATTGTCAGCGAGAAAAAATTCCATTTTCAACTCAAAGGCTGACCTGACCGGATGCCTGAAGGAAATCCAAATATCCTCCGGTTGCTCTCTGGTCCTTGGTAAGTGCATATCTGCTGGTTCCTGTATCCTCTGTATATTGCCACATTCATCCATTAACCTTTTGAGTTGGTTCATGGTGTTCATATCCCCTGTACGATCACAGCAAGACTTCCCCAGTTGAAGATAGTGAGGACTGCAGATGCTGGAAGTCAGAGTCAATAAGATGTGAAGCTGGAGAAGCATAGCAGGTCAGACAGCATTGGAGGAACAGGAAAGTCGACACTTCAGCTCGGGACCCTTCATCAGACATCAGTTCATTTTGTCAACCAATACTTCGTCACTTCACTGGTCCCACCCCGCGATGATAAATGGCAATCCATCAGTTGTTCTCCTAATATTTGGTGTCACTACTACTTTAGCTCTCTGTGTTTTGTGCACAAGGATCCAGAAAATAACGTTTTATGAATTAATATGTATGAGAGTAAAATTGCAGTTGTGTGTGTGTGTGTGTGTGTGTGTGTGTGTGTGTGTGTGTTGAGTGACCAGGGGGTGCTTAGGACTCCTGAGCCTATGTGAAGTTTTGTGAAACATTGTGCTTCAGGATATGTGATTCAGTGCCACGAGGAGGCAAGGGCCAAATGGAAGGTGCAAGCACCTCTCGAATTTTTTTCATTCGTGAGCTAAGGGCTATGTGGGAGGAAGGGGAGGGCTGTGTTCCCCTATCTCTCTATCCAGCTATTTTCTTTTTAGTATTTCACCTCAGAATATCTGGCAGAAACTCTGCTGGGATGTGTTGTCGTGTTAATGGGGAGATCGATGCGTGGGGTGGGGGGTCCGGATACGGGAAGGGAGTGGGATACATTGCCCCCATGTCCCACTCCGTCCTCCTGACCCCTGTCGTTCTGTCTGCGAGGTTTGGTGGTGACGGAAGGAATTGCTCGATTGACTGGGACCTTTTTCTTGTCTCTCTGGGTGAGGGAGTTGGGGCGGGGTTCAGTGCAGGCTTTGGGGCTGGGGGTGGAGGGTGCTCAGCATTTCACAGAGGCAGAAAGTGCAGGATCTGAACCCCTACCCATTCCCTCTAGGTGCATGTTCAGGATGAGATTAACCTCCTCCATCAATGAGTGAACATTTTCACATTTTGCTGCCTGTGGGAAAAGACAGACAGCTGAAAGAGGGAGGGGTTGGTGGACTTTATAGGGAGAGGGGTGAGGGGTTCACTCCAGTGTTCAGCCCTAGCCAAGTTCCCAAATTGAAATAGGGGAAATTTAGTATTTGCTGGTGGACTCAATGGGGGGAGGAGGCCTGTTTTCACATTGCAACCTGTGAGATCTTGTTGTGCAGGGAAAGCCTGCCACCTTTTCCTTCACAGTAGCAGAGGCCCACACTTCCCAAATTCAGACCATGTTGGGGTGGGGGTGGGGAGAAGGCTTTGAGGGAGGAATGAAGGGATGGTGTGAATATTTCTGAATGTGTGCAGTGGATGTACAGAAACATTCAGCTTCCTTCAGCTTGAGGGGCGAGGGACAGCATGTGGGATCCTGCTGTGCAGTATGTACTTTATTACAGTGTCAGCCCCTCTGTGTGTTATTGGGGTGATGAGGGATTGCCTCTGACAGGGTGCTGAGAGAATCTCTCAGCAATACCGCATATGGCTGTCTGTGGGTTCTTGCTGTGCATCAACTTCGGCCTGCACGTCTACACTGTCTACGGGGCCATGGGCTGAGTTTGCTGACGGCCTGATAGCAGGTGGGGTGTATCACACCTCCTTTCCCCTCCCCAGCTCAGGCATAACCCATCACCTCGCATCACGCCCTCACCCTCCAAAATGTGACATAGATGTTGCAAATGTCTGAGACACAGGGGTGAATTGG
Organism: Ginglymostoma cirratum; assembly: GCA_024137785.1. NCBI lineage: Eukaryota > Metazoa > Chordata > Chondrichthyes > Orectolobiformes > Ginglymostomatidae > Ginglymostoma > Ginglymostoma cirratum. The sequence goes on from JAHRHZ010000134.1 coordinate 3,809,873, forward strand.
GAACACATGGCAAACGTGAGGCAGGAGAGGACATTTCAATCAAAACAGGAAATAGAGAGAGAACGAGAGACTTCTATCAATTCTGCACGTCAGGAGAAAGCTTAGCAGAGGTGGAGAGCTGGATAGGTACAGGGAGAACGAGGGAGATAGAGGAAGAAAGGAGTGAAAGTGAGAGGAGGCAGAGAGACAGAGAGAGGTGACTGTAGCAGTGGAAGTTTCATCATTACTATTTCATGTAGAAACAGCACGAGTCCTGGATGGAGTGTGGACGGGGACTGTGCTCGGTGAATGGAATTGGGACAGAGGGGGTCATTGGTATTGTTTTTCACCCTCACCCCATAATGTCAGAGAACCAGCTGGAAGGGCAGGTTAAACACGGAGGGAGGGTGGGTGGGAAAGACAAAGGCTCTGGATAGTGACTCCCCACCATTGATTCATTGCCCAGTCTCCCAGAAAATAAACCCTAGGGGCAGTCAGAAAGTATTTGCCCCTTGATCCCACTTGAAATCTTGTCTGAATTTGGGAAGTGTGGGATTAAATTCAAGGGAAAATGCTGATAAATTGGGGAGATTTGGGAAGTCAGTCCGTGATGGGGACTCATTTTGTTTCTCTTTATTTCTGTTCCAAAACTTCTTGGCTTTGATTCAATCAATTTCTATCTCTCTCTCTCTCTCTCTCTCCTGCGGAGATTCCTGAGAGACTGAAGCTTGGGCACAGACAGAGGGAGATAGACAGGCTCTGGGAGTGAGGATAGGGGTGTAAATCCCAGCCTTTGGATCAAATATCTCTCCCGACCCTGTCCTCAAAGAGAAACACTGTGACAGTCCTGAGGTAGTTTAAGACACCGTCCTGTTCCCTGTTTTTCTGGATTTAATATCAGGGGCTGTTCTAAAGTAGGGGGGAGTGAAGTGTCAGATTGTGAAAGTTCAAGCCAGTAGTGGGATCTTGCTGTGCTGCTGGGGCAAGTGTCAGATTGTGGAAACTCTCAGCCCTTTGGGCCTGCTCCACCATTCATCTAGATCGTGGTTGAACATCCAACTCAGTAACCTAATCCTGCTCTCTCCCCATAACTGTTAACCCCATTCACACCAAGTGCTATTACTCGCCACCTCTTGAATGCATTAAATGTTTTGACATCAACTATTTCCTGTGGGAATGAATTCCACACGCTCACCATTCTTTAGGTGAAGAAATGTCTCCTCATCTCCATCTTTCAGACAGTGACCCCTGGTTCTGGACACACCCACCATCAGAAACATCGTCCCTGCATCCATCCTGTCCAGTCCTGTTAGAATTTTATAACTCTCTATGAGATCCCTCCTCATTCATCTGAGATCTATCGAAAACAGTCCTAACGTCATCAATCTCACCTCGTACGTCAGACCTGCCATCCCTGGAAGCAGTCTGGTGAACCTTCGTTGAACTCCCACGAGCACAAGAGCATCCTTCCTCAGAAAAGGAGACTAAATCCGCACACAATATTCCAGGTGTGGCCTCACCAAGGTCCTGTCTAACCCCTGCACTCAAAACCTCTCACAATGAAGGCCAACATGCCATTTGCCTTCTTTACAGCCTGCTGCACCTGTTTGCTTACCTTCAGTGACCGGTGCACAACGGAACGCAGCGGAACACCCAGGTCCCGCTGCACACTTACCCTGTCCCAATTACCAGCAGGTAGTAATCTGGTTGTTGTTTTTGCTTCCAAAGTGAATAACCTCACATTTATTCAAATTATACTGCATCTGCCATTGATTTACCCACTCACACAGCCCGTCGAGATCATGCTGAAGGATTTCATTCTCGTCACAGTTCAGTTGGTATCATCTGCAAACTTTGAGATGTTCCAATTTGTTCTAGAGAGTGGTGGGATCTTGCTGTGGAGCTGGGGTGAGTGATAGATTGTTGAAAACAGTGAAGGGTGGGGTCTTGTTGTGCTTTTGTTGCCCTTAAAAAATAATCAATTTTCATTTTTCTCTCAGTCTTTACCACTACCCCTCCCTCCCTCCTTATCCCTGAGGAGATTTGATCCGGAAGCTGAAACTCGGGACGATGCAGAGATGCAGAGAGAATCAATTCGTTCTGCCGTGAGGATTCTACAGGAGCTGGAAACAGAGAGAGAGAGAGAGGGAGAGTGAGAGAGAATTATAATAAACCATCCCATCTCCTTGATTTCTGTAGAAGGGTCTGGACCCGAAACATCAGCTTTCCTGCTCCTCTGATGCTGCTTGGCCTGCTGTGTTCATCCAGCTGTAAGCCTTGTTACCCCATCTCCTTGTCGTTCATTTTCACACTCACATGCTCACATGAAAAAGAACTGTGGGGCTCAGGCGGTCTCTGGGGTTATTACCACAAGGGGTTGAGCTCTGGGCTGGGGGATGTAGGAGGCAAACGGGCAAAAAGTGGGCTGCTGCACAGTCTGTCTCCCAATGTCTCTCTCCCTCTCTCTCCATATTCCCATCTGCCTGTCACTCCCACATCCTTCACATTACCTCCACTCCGCGTTCACTTTTTTCCCTCCCCAGGTTTTTCACGAGCTCTTGGCGATCTCCGACCATCCCTGCTCACCTCTGTCCACACCTTTCTCTCTCTGTTTCTGCTCTGGGATCTTGCTATTCCTGACTGAGGGCCATTATAGTCACACTGCGCACACCCCCACCACTCTGCCTCTCCATCACGCACTCTCAATGGTGCCTCTCTGTTCTCTCCCTTGACTTCTCTCTGTCCTTCTGTATCTCCTCATCTCTCCTTTCTTTTTCTCTCCTTGGGCTTTTGTAGAATCCACGGAATCCCAAAAGCAGGGAAGTAGGCCATTCGACCCATCGACTCACCAAACAGCATCCCAACCACACCCTTCCTCCTACCCTATCCCCGCAACCTTGTTTTTTCCCATGGCTAATCCACCTAGCCTAGTCACTCCTGGACACTATGGGACAATTTAGCATGGGAAATCCACTTAAACTGCCCAATGTGGGATTATGGGAAGAAACCAGCGCATCCATAGGAAACCCACGCAGACACCAGTTGTGCAAGTCTGGATTTGAACCCAGATCACTGGCACTGTGAGGCAGTTGTCTCTCTTTCCTTTCTAATTCTCTCATTTTTCTCTCTCTCTCTCTCTATCTCTCCTTTGTCTCTCTTTCTCACCCTGGGTTTATTTCCCTTACCCCCCCCCCCAGCTTCTGTCTGCCCTTTTCTTGTTATTAATGGAATTTCTCTCTCTTCTTCTCTGTCCCTCCCAGATTTTTTTTTATTATTCTCTCACTCTGTCTCTCCCACTAGGTTTTCTCTATTTCTGTCTGGCTCTCTGGAGTCTTTTTTTTTCTCTGTGTGTCCTTTTTCTGGTTCTCAATGGAATTTCTCTCTCTTCCTTTCTGTCCTTTCTGCTGTCTCTCACAGCAGTTTTTTTTTTCATTCTCACACTCTGTCTCTCCCGTGGGTTTTCTCTTTCTGTCTTGCTCCCTGCAATCTTTCTCTCTCTGTACTTTCTCTATTTCAGTCCCTGACTGTTTTCTCTTTCTCTCTCTCTCTTTCTCTCTCTCTGTTTCCATACATTTCTCTGTCTCTATCTGTCCTCTCTCTCCCCGCACCAGTATTCACATTGTTTCTGTCCCTGCTTATTTCTCTCTTGTCTGGCTTCATGCTGTCCTGCTCTTTCTGTCCCTCTGTCTCTCTCGGTCTGTCTCTTCATTTCTCTATGTCGGTCCTACACTATCTCTGTCCCTGGGTTTCCCTCTCTCTCTCTTTCATTCTATCCCTCTGTCTGTCTCCCTGGGCGTCTCACTCTGTCTCCCCGTGTCTCTCTGTCCCTCTGATTCTCATCCGGGGGTTTCGATCTGTCTATGTGTGTCTCCCTATTCCTCTGTACCTCTCCCTGGGGGTTTCACTCTCTGTCTTCCTGTGTCTTTCTATCCTTGTCTCGCTCCCTGGGAGCAGATTTGGACTCAGTGCCGGGTGGGGTGGGTATTTTTGGTGGTACCGAATAGTTATTGCAGTGAGATCCTCCCTCTGTCCCTCTTTCTCCCGCTCTCACCATGGGTTTTCTCTCCTTCTCTCAATGCATTTTTTGTCCTTTTAAATTCTGTTTCTCACTGTCTGCCTCCCTTTCTCTCTCCCTCCCTCATATGCTGTCAGTCTCCCTCTGTCTCGCTTTCCATCTTCCTATACACCTCCCTCTGTCTGTTCCTCTCCCTCCGTCTTTTCCCTTTCTCCTTCTCTTTCTGTTTGTCCCTGTCTCCGCCTGTCCCTCTGTCTCTGTCAGGTGCAAACATATGCAAGGGGGGCAACATTTGAGAGGACATAATGTGGGTAGGGGAGTTACAAAATTGGGATTGAGGACAAACTTTAGGGGAAATATTTGGAGAGAACTAATGAGTGGGAAACACAATATTTGGAGGACAATATTGGCAGGTGGGGGCAAACTATTTGTGCGGGGCAGTGCAACATCTAAGAGGACAAAAACACGTTTCTGAGGAAGGGTCACTGGACCAGAAACGTTAACTCTGTTTTCTCCTTCACAAATGCTTCCAGACCTGTTGCTCTTTTCCAGCAACTTTGTTTTTGTTCCTGATTTACAGCATCCGCAGTTCCTTTGGTTTTTATCTGAGATTACAATATTTTTGTTTTGGTGAGAACAAAATTCGTGGATGGTGTACAATACTGTGAGGAGGGGACAAAACTGGGAGACGTACCTCTGCAGGGTAGAGAGAGGGGCAAAACTTGGAGGCAGTGACACATCTTGAGGGGAATATCGGGGGCGGGGAGAAAATGGAGAACGGTAGAGTGTGAAATGAGAGGCGTATTGGGGATTCAAAATTGGATGACATAAATTTTCAAAGGTCACATTTTGAGGGTGAGGATTGGGAAAAGAGAGGGTCAGAGAAAAAGACAGAAAAAATACAGACAGAGAAAAGACAAAGAAAGATGGAGGGAACAGACAGAGAGATAGAAGGGACAAAGAGTGAGGGAGTGAATAAAAAGAGAGGTTGCCAGTGACGGAAAGGAAGAATGAAATAAAGAGTTGGCTATGTGAGAGACAGAGACACAGACAGGAGAAAGAGACAGTGCGAGAAGGCGAGAAAGACAAAATGGAGACAAGAGGAGAGACTTTGAGAGAAACAGACAGGGACACAAAGTGAGACAAAGGAAGAGAGAGAAAAAGAGAGCAAGAGACAGAGAGAGAGAGGGAGAAGTCAGTCAGAGACAGGAGTTCAGGGAAGTCACAAAGTCTGAAGAGGTGATACTCACCATTGCTGTGGGTCTCAGGTCTCTGTCTCTCGATAGTTTCTCAGACTCCTCTCTCTCCCTGCTCCTGGGGATTGCTTGAGCCTGGGGCCGCTTCAGGGAATGGGTGGTAAAGGTTCAAACCCAGCTTTGAGATTCCAGCAGTACCCACACTCTCTCACACACACACACATAAATAGAGACAACCAGACTCCCTCTGATGCCACATCCTGGCTCCATCCACATGGCAAAAAGAAGTATGGCTGCCAAGACCTGGTATATAAACACCCAGGTCTATCACTCAAAACCCTCTGTCCTCCCAAATCCCAGTACATCCAGTCAGTTACCAGCACTCACTACCTGGAACATGCACCCCCCAGGGACGGAGCAAACCAAGAGGTTTATTTGCCAGATTAAGGTGGAGGTGGATGGTGTTGGTGGTGAGGAGGTGTGAGAGAAAGCAGCAAATCAAAAGTTCAGTCCATTGGCCGCTATCTTTCTCTCCATTAACCTCTCACACACTCACTCTCTGTCACTCACATTCCTAACACACATAGGAATGTGTGTAACACACATCTCTCTCTCACACATACACATACACACACATACACCTGCCCCAGACCTGAAATCCAGACAGAGACAAAGCTGCAGGTTCAAACCAGCGACAACACACTTTTATTCAGACAAGGGAGCAGAGTCTTCTGCAGCCAGGGAACACAGATTTATCCCACAAGGGAACACGGTTTTTTTTCGCACAGACCCACATAAGGTGTGAGTGGGACTGAACTTAACCAGTAAAGTGAGTGGATTACTTTTTGCGAGTTTTTCAGAAGGAGCATCAATCCATTTCGGAGATGAATATCAATGACTGCAGGGAAATGCTGTACGAGTGGACATTTGTTCATTGTACAAATGATCATGAGTTTATTAAACACATTCACTTTCTCCCTGACAATCGAGTAAGGGTCATCACAATGTCCCACTTTCTCATTAACATTTCATCAAGAAAATCTGGAAGTCATCTGATTGACACAAACTGTATTCAAGATGGTTAACAGCAGGACAGTGTCAGTTACTGCACACAGAGTCTGTATGTGAGTGTTGTGTTTCTGTCTGCCTGTTTGTGTGTGTGTCAGCGTGTTTGTTTGTGTCAGTAACTGTTTGTATGTCTGCACTTCAGCGTGTCTGTCTGCCTGCCTTTGTGTGAGTGTCTGTGTTTGTGTATATGTGCGTATGTTTAAATGTGTCTGTGTGTGTCTCAGTAAAGTTGTGTAGCTGTGTGTGTGCCTGTTAGCTAGTATATGTGAGTGTGTGCATTAGTACGTATATCTGTACAGTGGGCTGTCTGTTGTTTTGGCGGCAAATCCATTGAAATGGGGTTAACACCCTTCCCCTTTCTCTGTCTGTACCTCTTGTGTTTAAAGTGAAACAATGGTCATGTTGATAAGTGTCTCTGTGTGTCTATCTCTGGCTGCAGCGGGACTCGGAGGGAAGTTTGAATGAATAAAAAAACTTATACTCTCCGTTCCCTGAGACAACAAGGTGTAGAGCTGGATGAACAAAGCAGGCCAAGCAGCATCAGAGGAGCAGAAAAGCTGACATTTCAGGTCTTGGCTTCTTCAGACCCTTTTCTCGGTTCCCTCTTGTGCTTAAACTGACAGAATTCCACCCTCTGGCGGCCTCCCCACGCCACTATACAAGCCACAGATTTTATTTTGCACGAAGAATCACAGCCTGTCAATTTCTCAGGTTGTGCAGTATGTTTCATGAAATAGAATCTCTACAGAGTGAAAACAGGCCCTTCGGCCCAAAAAGTCTACACCGACTCTCAGAGTACCCATCCAGGCCCATCCCGCTATGACCCACTTAATCTACACATGCCTGAACATTATGTGCGATTTAGCATGGCCAATCCACCTAACCTGCACGCCTTTGGACTGTGGGAGGAAACGCACGCAGACATGGGGAGAATGTACAAGCTCCACACAGACTGTCGCCCAGGGTGAAATTGAACCCGGCTCCCTACCGCTGTGAAGCAGCAGTGCGAACCATAGTACTACTGTGCCGTTTCCCGTGGCAATGGCCTGTGAACGCACACTTAGATGTTTTCCTCAGCAGCAGCCTGTGGCTCCATATCACACTGTTCCACAGGCACCGATCTTCAGCCCTGCCACCACACTGTTCCCCTGACAAAGGCCATGGATCCTACACCCAATTTGTTCCCCCAAATCCGGCCTGCTGCACCACCACTATGGTCCCTATCAATATCCTATCACCACAAATCAAACTGTTCTTCCGGCAATGGAAGATGAGAGATGCTTAGACGAAGAGAGGCATAGAGGGTGTGAGAAAACTGAGAGTGAGGGAGATTATAAGTTAGAGACAGTGAAGGAGAATGCGGGGAAGAGGGACAGTGAAAAAGATGGAGAAAAAAGGACGAGGAGACAGAGAGAGGGGTATCATTATGAGATTCGGAGGGAGATATGGAGGGAGATAGTACAAAGGGGAGAGATGAATTCTGTGGAAGCCATGTTGGAGTGTTAGACCCAGAGATGAACATAAGGACAGAGTGAATTAAACCTAACTCCTGAGGTCGGCCCTGGTCCCCTTATTCCTTCCCAGAGGACTACGACTTGGGGCCGAGTCTGTCTCCCTCCAGCGCAGCTACTTCAACACAAATACAAACAGCCATATAGTTTGCTCAGCTGCTTCGCAGTTTTCAATGAACATTTTTATTAATTAAAAATTGAAGTGATCGTTACAGTCAGTAGAACGGTCCCTTTTCTCACTGGCTCCCAAGTTGAGTGAAGCATTAAAATGTGTCCCTGTAAACCCCTGTGGGATAAGTTTGGACAAACTAGCACTACCCTCAGTCTGTTATCATAGCGACGACAGGCTGCTTCATTGCTGAAACATTGAACTGACTTGAGAAAATCCCGGATGCATTGATGAATTGATTGATGAATTTGGGTAAAGGGATATTTTAACACGTACTTCAGCTGCTGTCTGAACTTTGTCTGGGTCACGGCATAAATCACGGTGTTTGTGCAGCAACTGAGGAGCTGCATCATGAAGCCCAATTCCTGCACAAAGTAATCTAGAAACACAGAGTTATTCCAAATTCATGACATCCGGTACGATATAGAATACACCATTAACGTTTACCAGAACAGAATGAAATTGGCCGAGATCACAAACAGTGAAATGAGAGTTTTTTTCAATTCTGCATTTCTGTGTCACGCTGAACGGCCCCACTGGTGTGAGCCCGTAGTCTCGTGCCGGCTCTGCTGGTCACGAAAATGTGTCTGATGGTGAAAAGATTGAGCAGCAGAATCAGGAGAAATGGGAGAGTCGGGGTTACAATGTGGTGGAGGAACTCGGCTGTGACCCAGACACGAGAGAAATAAACATCTTTTGTCACATCACAAAACCAGGGGCGGTTCACCAGCCAATAGCGACCTGCGAGCATAAAATACCAGAACATGTTCTTTAAACATCTCAGCACAGTTACTGTTCCCAGAACCACAGCTGCCGTTTTCTCACTGCAATATTTACTTATCCGCTTCTGGCAACAAATGGCCACAAATCGAGCAAAGGTGAAATTGATGGCAAACCAGACAGAACAGTCAGTGGCTGCATAAAGCATGACGGCTTGGATATTACACACAGGGATGTCCAACAAGAAATAAAACTGTTCCGGATAAACAATGGAAATGTGTCTCAATATCAGGTCAAGGATAATGACCAAGAGATCCGCCATTGCCATGGCCCCCAGGTAACGTCTGACACATGGAGACAATCCACAGTCTTTATAAAGCAGGACCTAGATCGTCACTACATTAACTGTGAGGAAGGAAAACAAACAAATTAAAACAAACAAATTGTACATCAGTCGGGAGGTAAAGTTAACAGTTTGATTGAGGGCGAAGTGAGAATTTCAAATGACTCACTGTATGCAGATAGTTATTGAAATAATTGGAAGTGAAGTAGCAAAATGTATGGTCTCAATTATTTATAAACTTTAAAATAAAATTGGATCTCTTCCCTGGGGAATCTTATCTTTTGTTCAATTAACTTACGTTCCATCATTCACAAATAATGTCGGTTAAAGAACCTTCCGGGGAATGTCGGTTATAGAACATTCTGGGGAATGTTGGTTATAGAATGTGATTGAGTCATAAAGATCCACATCACAAAGGCCCTTCTGTCCATCAGTTTTGATGAGATCCACTCAGCCTCGCAGTTGAAATCTCTCCTCAAACTCAACTCAACTGGCACTTTGCACACACACACAAAAAAAAATAAGATAAAGACAATACATTGAGCATTTAATGTAAGATCCTCTTTTATAATCATACAGATGCCATCCCTAATTTGGACATCTCCCCCAGCTCCATTCAAGTTTTGTATGTCCCTCCGAAACATAAATTGTTCTGTATATTCAGTTCCCAAGACTGGTCTCTCTGTCACCATGTCTCACTATAGCCATTAAACCCATCCATTTACCTCCATGCATACATTAAATTCCTCAATCTTTGTTAAGAATATGACACACATTCAGATAAATTGCCTTTCATTTAGTTTTTTAACCATTATTTCCTGCATCTTGCTTTATAAAGATTGTGGATTATCACTTTTATTCCACTTTTGTTCTGCAAAGCTGTAAAATTACAAAACCTGCAAATTAGAAATGGCAGAAGAGAAATATAAATAGAGAACTATTGTGTTCTTTACAGGGCATTGTCATTTAAGCGTAACTCTGTTCTGAAACGTTATCCCTAGTCACTCAATGGGTAAACATAATGAGTGAAATCTTATGATGTTCAGGGGCATTTAGTCAGGCAAGATGGTAGGGAGGTGCCACCTACCCATTTCTGTCACAATTAATTCTATGGAATGAAGATCTATGCTTGGCTTTTCTATCCCACAGCTAGTTGAGGCCTTAATGCCCATCTAATGACTTCCCAATGGCCAGCAGAAGGAGGCTCAATATGCAGGGGGCAAAGCCTGGAGTATTTTCTTGTGGGCTTCTGGAGTTGGGCATTTCCCTCATTCAAAGGCTCTCAGTGCCTAGTAACAGATTGGGCACTGGGAATGAGGGTGCTTATGGAATCCATCTTGCTTTCTTTCCTGATGACCAACACTCCCTTCACCCAAGGAAAACCCATGACTCCCTTTCGACTATCGATCAATCAGCCATGCATGGGTCTCTCCTCAACCTGATTTCCCAGATGGGTGTGATACTGACAGCCTCACCACTTCCCTGCTCGTGCTGCTGGGTACAGAAAAGCTTCATTGGCCTCTGAATGCCTGTGGTTTGGACTTTTGTCTAGTATCATCAATCCCCAGAGAAAACCCATGACTGACTTGTTAAATGTTCGATTGGCAAATGACTGGTATGTCTTTCCAAAATGTCTTTCCTTGCTAGCTATCCAGCTGTTGGAGAAAGATCCCCATTTCATTACAAGATTCTGTCCATTGTGTCGCTTAGTCAGGTGCTGAATTTGCTCCTCTGGGTTGGTCTCTCTTTGGTTCAAAAAAAATCAAAAGATCAACATTGGTCTGCTTATGACATTTTCCAGTTATGCCAGAATGGAAGTATGTTTGAGTGAACAGTTTTGGAGGGATGGCCAAGAACGCATACTAGAAGTTATGATTGTGAATTATTTCAGGAGAAATGGAGTCTTAGGACATAAAATTGTACAGTACAGCACAGCACAGGAACAGGACCTTTATCCCACCATGTCTGCACCAACCATGTTCTCATTCTAAGCTAATCTTATCAACCTGAACATGGCCCCTATCCCTCTATTCCCTGTTTGTCTAAATATCTCTTAAATGTTTCTATCATATCTATTGCTACCACCTCCCTTGGCGGTACATTCCAGGCTGGCACTCTTCTATGTAATAAAAAATACTTGCCTTGCAAATCTACTTTAAGCTTACTCCTTCTCACCTTAAACTATGCTCCCTCGTAGTTGACATTTCCATCCTGAGAGGAAGATTCCTATTATTCACCCTATCCATGCTCATGATAATTTTATACACTTTAGATGGTCTCTGACGCTCTAATGAAGACAACCCAAGGTTGTCCACCCACTTTTCAGTTTCTTTTATTGAGCAATGGACTTAGATCCCAAGATCCCTCTGTTTATCAATGCTCCTAACGGTCCTGTCATTTACTGTCATATAATAGAATCCTTACGTAGTGTGGAAATAGATCCTGCGGCCCAACAAGTCCACACGGCCCCTCAGAGCATCCCACCCAGACCCATTCCTCATGACCCACCTAATCTACATATCCCTAAGGGCAATTTAGCATGGCCAATTCACCTAACCTGCACATCTTTGGACTGTGGGAGGAAACCGGAGCACCTGAAAGAAACCCATGCAGACATGGGGAGAATGTGCAACCTCCACACAGACAGTAGCCCCAGGCTGGAATCAAACCTGGGTCCCTGGCGCTGTGCGGCAGCAATGCTAACAACTGACCCACTGTGCTGCCCAAATACTGGGCTTCGGAGAATACTGGACTTCAGTGAGTAAAGTGAGCAAATAAAAGCAGGATAAGGTTCTTTTATCTTTCTTAGAGGTAGAGATGGCAGTTAGGGCAGTGGTGTGCTGCTCAGATGTGGGAGATCAGGGAGCAGTCTAGTGTCCCTGATGACTATGCCTGCAGGAAATGTGACTGGCTGCAGCTCCTCAGACTGTGTCATTCACTTGGAGCATCAGTTGGACACACTGAGGAGCATACAGGAGTAGAGGGTGTGATAGACACTAGTTGCACGGAGATGGTCACACCACAGGTTCAGTCAGGTAGATGGGTGACATCCAGGTGAGGCAGGCAAATAGAGCAGGAGTCTTCTGTGGCTATTCCCCTCTCTACCATTTTGGATACTGTTGGGGAGAAGATAGCCTCTCAGGGGAGTATTACAGCAGCAGCCTGGCCTGTTGCACTACAACTGGCTTTTCTGTAGACCAGAGTTGGGCAAAGTCCATGTGAGCAATAGTAACAGTAGACTCGCTAGTTAGGGGCATGGACAGGCTTTACTGTGGCTGCATTCAAGACTCCAGGATGGTGTGTTGCCTACTTGGTGGCAGGGTCAAGAACGGCTCTGAGATGTTGCATGAAATTTTTAAGGGGGAGGGTGAACAGTCAAAGGTTGTTGTGCACATCAGTACCAACGATGTAGGTAGAAAGAGGGATGAAGTCTTGCAGAGTGAAAACAGGGAATTAGGAAAGAGGCTGAAAAGCAGGACCTTCAGGGTAATAATCTCTGGGTTACTATCAGTGCCACATGCTAGTGAGGGCAAGGAATAGAAAGATATGACACATGAATATGTGGCTAATGAGCTGGTGCAGGGAGCAGGCTTTCAAATTCTTGGGATCTTTGTGACCACTTGTGGGCCAGGTGTGACTTGTACAAGAGGGACAGGTTGCATCCAAACTGGAGGGGAAACAATATCCTTGCAGGGAGGTTCTCCAGTGTTTCTCAGGAGGGCTTAAACTAGACAAGTCCATATTAGCATGTGCAAGTTGTTTCAAGACCTGCTGACCAGAGTTCAAGACTGACATGCTCCAGTAAGGAGGAAAGACAAGGGTAGCAAATTAAGGGCACAATGAATAATGAGAAAGGTTGTGAATTTAGTCAAAAGGGGGATTAAAAAAAACAAACGTAAGGCTTAGGAAGTTAGGATCACACAGGGCCTGTGAGGAATGTAAATGAAGCAGGAAAGGACTCAAAGCAGGGAATAAGGAAAGCAAGAAGTGGCCATGAAATGACCTTGGAAAGGAAGGTTAAGGAGAATTCTGAGGCATCCTATACTTACAGCAAAAATAAAAGGATAACTAGGGAGAAAGTAGGACCTTTCAAGCATAAAGAAGAGAACATGTGCTTAGAGGCATCAGGTGTGGGCAATATCCTAAATGAATATTTTGCATTGGAATTCACCCAGGAGAGGGATATGGAACACAGTGAGGTTTGTGTGGAACGTGCTAATGTGCTTTGGCATTTTGAGATCAAGGAAGAAGTAGTGTTGGGTCTCTTCAAGAACATTAAAGATGAATAAGTCCCCAGGGACTGGTGGCAGCACCCTCAGGTTATTGAGAGAGGCAAGAGAGGAGATTGCTGGGGCCTTAACTCAGACCTTTGTATCCTCACAAGCCACTGGAGAGGCTCTGAAGGACTGGCAAGTAGGTAATGTTGTTCTTCTGTTCAAGAAGAGAAATAGGGATAGTCTAGGATACCATAGACTTGAGTCTCACATTGATGGTTGGGAAGCTATCGGAGAGGATTCTTCGGGTTAGGATTTATGTGCATTTGGAAAAGCATAACCGAATTAGGGACAGTCAGCATAGCTTTGTGCTGGACAGGTCATGCCTTCCTAACTTTACTGAACTTTTCCGAGGAGGTAACAAAGGTGCTTGATGAGGGTAAAGCAGCAGATGTTGTCTACATGGATTTTAGCAAGATTTTCAACAAGTTCACTCATTGTAAGCTCATCCAGAAGATTAAGATGCGCAGGATCCATGGTGACTTCGCCACGTGGATTCAAGATTGGCTGGCCCATAGAACTCAGAGGGTAATGGTAGAAGGTTATTTTCCAGACTGGAGCCCGTGATAAGTGGTGTTCCACAGGGATCCATACTGGGACCTCTGCTGTTTATGATATATATAAATGACTCGGATGAAAATGTAGATGGATGGTTTAGTGAGCTTGCAGATGATACAAAGAATAGTGGAGTTGTGGATAGTGTAGAAGGTTGTCAAAGGATACAGCAGGATGTATATCAATTGCAGATGGAGTTTAATACAGATAAATGTATGGTGCTGCAATTTGGGAGAACAAACGTTAAGGAAAAGTATACAATTAATGGCAAGTCCCTGAATAGCATTGATATACAGAGAGATCTTGAAGTTCAAGTCCATAGTTCCTTGAAAGTAGCCACTGAAGTGGCTACAATGGTTAAGGAGGTGTATGGCATGCTTGCCTTTATTGGTCAGTGAATCGAGTACAAGAGTCAGGATGCCATGTTGCAGCTTTGTAAGACGTTGATTAGGCTACACGAGGAGCATGGCTTTTAATTTTGGTTGCCACATTACAGGAAGGATGTGGAAACTTTGGAGACAGTGCAGAAGGGGTTTACCAGGATGCTTCCTGGATTAGAGGTTATGAGCAATAAGGAGAGGCTATAAAAACTTGGTAAAAACTGAAAGAACTGTGGATGCTGTAAATAAGGATAAAAACAAAGTTGCTGGAGAAGCTCAGCAGGTCTGACAGCATCTGTGAAGGGAAAAACAGAGTTAAAATTTCGGGTCCGGTGACCCTTTCTCAGAAGGTCATGCCTTACTAATTTCCCTGAATTTTTCGAGGACGTGACAAAGGTGATTGATCAGGGGAGAGCAGCAGATGTTGCTCCACCTTCCTCGGCTCAGATCTGATGAGCCTCTCCAACAACTTTGTTTTTGTTCTAGAAAATCTTGGGTTGTTCTCACTGGACCGATGGAGACTTAGGGGAAGACTTGATGCATATATTTTAGGTGAGGGGGCGGATGGCGAGAGTTCAAAGATTTTTTTTTAATTCAGAGAGTGGTGGGAATGCGCTGCCAGGGATGGTGATGGATGTGTATACGATAGGGGCATTTATGGGACTTTTGATAAGATATGAATAGGTGAGAAATGCACGATGGAAAGGCAGAAAAGATTAATTTACTTTGGTGTCATGTTCGGCACAACATGGTGGTCTCCTGTGCTGGACAGTTGTATGTTCTATGTTCTATGAAATACTCATTAAGGGCCCCTACCCATTTTCTCTGGTTATATTCATAATGTCTTCCATTTTCCTAACATGAACCTACGCTTTCTCCAGCTAATCTCTTTCTCCTAATCTATGAAATGCCTTGGGATTTCCCTTATCCTACTTGCCAAGGATATTTCAAAGCCCTTTTTAGCTTTCCTAATTCCTTGCTCAAATTCTTTCCTGCTTCCTTTATAATCCTCAAGGCCTTTGTCTGATTCCAATTTCCTAAACTTTACATATGCTTCCTTTCTCCTTTTGACAAAGCTGGTCAGCAGGAAAACAAAATCTGAAGAAATGCACCTTGTATCTCCTATATAATAATAACAACAACATTAGAGTTGCTTCCTTATTGATATTTTGTTGTTGAAATCAATGGACACACCATATGTTAATTTAAACTAAATGCAATTTATAATAATTGATTACCAAGAAATGGGAAAGGGAATATAAACAATGGACCAAAACAAAACCATGTGTATGACTGCCACCCTTGTCTTTGTTAGAAAACAAAGGCCTGAATTTATATGGCACCTTTCACAGCCACTGGATATCTCAAATCAATTTACAGCTAATGAGATACTTGTTGAAATATAGCCACTGTAGGAAATGTGATCGATAATTTGAAATCAGAAACCAACCAGTCGTGATAATGGTGAAATAGTCTGGTTTTGTTTGCAATTTGATTGTCGGATAAATATTGACCAGGATACTGATAATAACTCCCCTTTGAAATTATTCCAGGGAATTTTTTTCCCCACCTGAGGAAGACAGGGTTAAAGACATTGCATCCAAATATGAGCATCTCCCTCAATACTCTGTTGGAATGTCAGTCTTGACTTTTGCACTGAAGAGTGGGACTTGACCACAGAATTTTGCGATGCAGATGCAAGTGCCCTAAAAACTGAGCCACAGACAATATATACAAGACATTCTAGTAATTTTGTCAGGCTTATCTTCTTTAGTAGCTTTATTAGGACAATGTCTCGAATTCCAGTAATAAACAGTAATAATTGTTTTGAGCAAAACCCATAACTGACCTCTCACAATGATCTTTATGGTATTCTAATGTATGTCGTAAGTTTTCTTCATCAGCACGACTTCAGGAAGTGTAGGGGAGAGTGGGACAAGTTGAATTACTCTTTCAGAGAGCAAGTACAGATAGAAAGGGATAAATGATTGGCATCTATTGTGGGTGCTGAAATGAAGAGCGTATTCTTTAAGACCAATTGAACCTACCTATCTCAGTGATGTGAACCTTATACTTTTAGATTAATCTAATGAAATAACACCAGAATATACATGTAAAATGCACCAAAGTGTCGTTGTCAGCATCTTCAACAAATAACGGTCTGACCACACCATCTAGAAAGCCCCACCCATCCCTCCAATTTCCAACAACTAGGCACCTAAGTGTTGATTGGAAAGCTTTTCATCGTATCAGGTGCGTTGTCAGTAAAGTTTCACTCCACCTGAGACAACTGATCATTCAGAGACTTGCAGCCATTAGGAACTAGGAAGCATCAAATGGAGGTTCATGCTGCTCAGTGATGTAATAGAAAGAAGGCAAATTTTTTTTTCAGGGGTCTTTTGGGGTGGGGCCTAGGGGATTCAGTGGACTAGATGTCAGAGGCAAGGGCAGTGGGGGCCCTCAAACATATCCCCAGTTTTTCCATGATTGGGGCAAATGGAGGTCACCCACAAACTGGCAGGAAGGCCATCCTCTATCCTTGCCTGAAAAAATAACTACTTTTCTTGCTTTATGGGAAGGCAAGTCAGCAGGCTGGTGGTGGATTGAGGCTTTTAAATGACAACTGATAGACCATTGAAAAAGTAGGGAATGTTGCCATGGTCCTTTCCACCCAGGAACTGATAACGGAGGTGACAGGAACAGGTTGGTAACTCTGATGTCAAGCTGCCCCATTTATTTCCTGCCATTTGCTTCATCATTTCTGGGGTAGAGTAGTGTGAATGCCTAGAATGGTCCACATCTTTGCAGTGGAGAAAACAATGTCATTCTTACTATGCTCTTGCCAAGCCTCCTGCTCCTCTATTTCAGACAACCCCTCTCCACCAATATTTCTCCACTTAACTGGTAATGGAGATACATCTTCCAGTCTTCCTGGCTTGACTAAATGCCAGGTAGAAAACATAGAAGAAATCCTAAGAAAGTGATTTTACTAAAATGTAAAATACAATGAAATTGTAATCCTAAACAATTACTGGTGTTCCATTTAAAAGCCGGAATCCACTTACAGTAGCTGACATGGTTGAATAATGCATTGAGCTTGTCGGAGTTCCCGTGTTGTCATGAGCAACACAGTGAGTACTGATGACTTTAAATATTCCATATAATGAATATAGAAATGCAAAATGACACAAATGATTAACAATTCTGGCTGCTCATGTGTGACTACATTATTACTGGACATATCTTCAACAAATATAATAATTCCCAAGCATTTCCTCACACACGAGTAATGACTCAAGTTTCTAGGTGATATATTTTCCGTGTCATACCTGGATAAAACCAGTATCAAAAAGATTTATTATATAACCCCGGATAACATTTGCATCCTAAGTTGATTATATGGTATTACAATAATGCCTAAGGTAACCAGTTAAAGTTCTTAAGATCTATCTAATCCAGATATAATGCCTATAATTTGTTAAAGAGAAGGAAAATATCAATCTGCCATATCATGGATTCATTTTTAATTGTACAATGCACCTTTTGTTTCCATAGAATTTTACAATCCATTTTTCTATGTACATGTTAGAGCATTCAGAAGACTGGGGAGAAAAACTACTTCAATCTATTCCTTGCTTCAACCTTCCTTTTCTTTTTCGCTTCCTCTGTTCCCATGAATTCCTTTAAACTCTCAAGTCATTTGACTATGCAGTTCCCTCTTTTTGTCCCACCAATGACAAGACATCAACTGTTAGGGGGCCCTCGTGATCTGAATTCTCTTCCTAATCCATTTGGGTATTCTTACTTAAAAATCCTCTTAAGTCCATCTCTAACTCACTTTTTAAAATCAACGTATTTATCACGTTCTTCTCTGACTTGGTGATCACGCTTCTATCACATCTGTAAATTATGATAACTTTAAAATAGGAAAGAATCATCAGATGAATGTTAACTGTGGATGCATTACAGATACCTCTAACCCCACAACCGGATGGATTTGAGTCAGGTGAAAGTGTTTTTTTTTTAAATGTGTCAAACCCTGACACCAACCTACTGGTTTTAATCGAAATGGGACACGGACATAAGCAACCATCCCAGGTGGTGGGTTGGACTTTTAGAAACTACAATGACGCATGTGCCTTTGATTTAATCTGCCTTCTAAATTTCACCCTGAACAGGTTTGCTCGGTCTCAAAAATATGTCTGGCTGCCGCTAGACACAGTCTGTTCTGTGGAAGAGGTATTTATCCAGCATTGCCTGTGAACCTGAAGGCCCACTGCACTTCCCCTGCTGGTCGCCTCTCAATTTTGTAGAACTGTATCAGGTCGCCCCTCAGCCTCTGTCTTTTCTCTCCACAGATACTCCAAGACCTGATGAGATTCTGCAGCATTTCTTCTTTTTGTTTCAGATTTCCAGCATCTGCAATGTTTTGTTTTGGGTTGTAATTGTTGGATTGACATTGATATCTAAGGAAATGGCGTTGACTTTTTTTTCCAGTGGCTTCACAGTAGGTCAGAAAGTTAAAGATTCAAATTGCATTATATGAAGATAGTACTGAGGCATCTGCTTGTCTTTTTAAATCGTCTGACCATTGCAACTGATGGGGAGATGTGATGCACCAGGACTTGCGTATAGTTCACACACATCATGTTTTCTATTGGATAATGAGAATAGTAATGGTTTCTGACTGACATTCTTCTTCATAAGATAAAAACGCATGAGTGAAACACTGTCCTTCCAAAAGGCTTTGCCTCAGAGCACTCAACACAGGCTAAAATATATAATTCAGACTAATGACAAAATTGTTAACCAAATCTAATTCTATGCAGAAGGTATGTCTGACAGGAGTCAGAATGTATAGATCTAATTTTTATAATATTTTGAAAAGCTAGTACATTTATATGAATGTTACTAAGTTTCTTCTGGAACTGAGGTTAACTCAGTGTTGAATTGGAGCAGGACATTCTTGAATTGGCATAAATAAAAATTTGGGAAGTAAACAGTGAAAATAATATTGAAAACGGCTAACATTAAACATTTCAAAGCCAGTGTTTTGAGTATAGAAACAGATCATTCAGCCCTACCTCTGTGCGAATCATTTTCTCTGCGCGAGCTATCTCTTGGAAATCCTATTCATTCCCCATAGTTGTAATTAATACAACTTGAATAATTCCAGTTTGCAAATGTTTATATTTGCTTTAATTTGGTTAGAACATGAAATTTCCTACCACATTCTTTTTCTTTCATTCATTATCAAGAGTACATCAGACTCTGCTAGACTTCCCACAGACACCTGATACCACTTCACTTCCCCCATCCAGATACCATTTGGGCATGGGCAATCCACCTCGCTTGCACATCTTTGGACTGTGGGAGGAAACCGGATCATCCAGAGGAAACCCATGAAGACACAGGGAGAATATGCAAACTCCACACAGATAGTCACCCAAGGGTGGAATCGAGCTTGGGTCCTGGCATTGCGCGGCAGCAGTGCTAACCACTGAGCCACCATGCTGCCTTTGCTGCCTGGCATTTTAGTAACTAACAGGCTCACTCTTTCTTTATCTCAGAGAAGCCTCGTTAAATTGGCTTCTTTTAAAAGATAAATATATTGGAAATGCTGGTAAATGGGACGAGATTAATTTAGGGACACCTCTTCAGGAGATCCACAGAGTAGCTTCCTCAGCACAGACACCTTCAGCTGCTTCATCAATGTCTTTTCCCATAATAAAATCAGAAGTGGGAATGGTCACTGAAGATTACACAATGTTGAGAACAATTTGTCACCCCTCAGGTACTGAAGCAGTTTTTGTCCATGTGTAGCAAGACCTGAGCAACATCCAAGCTTGTGTTGTTAAAGTGTATGTAACATTCAGGTAACAGTACTGCTGGACACTGCACATTTCCACAGAACAAGGAGGAATTATTCAGTAACTCAAGCTCACTTCATAGGAATATATTGGGAAAGAAGATGGATAACCCATTCGGTCCCTCCAGCCTTTTACACACGAAGAAGAGGAGTCTAGTTTTATGGACCAGACCAGACCCCCTCAAAATATTTTAGGCAGGTAGACTAGACCCTAACAATTTCTCACTTTAAAGGCAAATGTGAAGCGTTATGTTTCAGATGCAATATGACTGTTTAAACTGCCCGATGTGAAGCAAAACACAATTTATCCAGCACTGTAGTAAAAATACAAACAAAGAAAGGGGAATTTAGAATAACTTGACTCTATTGGAAAATGTAACAGAAAAATAGTTAGTTACTATTACGAATTACCTGTTCCAGTATAGTAAGATCCCATATTCACACCCCATTGGCAAAAAGGAAAATTCAGACAAAGATTCTCGCTTGCACTCTTCCAAACCAGTTGGGGGAAAAAATCCAGTGAAAGTTCAGAGAGAGTAGCAGCCAGGAGACATTGATTGAAATGTCGAACTTTGTTGAGGCCCCATTAGCTTTTGACATTAATGAAAAACCAAAACCCAGAAATCCTAATCTGAGAAAGCTGGTCACACTCATGCAGTCTGCATGAAAAAAAAACCCGAGGCCTCCCAAGCTATTTCCTCAAGTAGACAGCTTACATGTCTCGGTCTATCTCTCTCTTAAAAGAAACCATGATAACATAACTTCTTAAACTTACGGCTTTGTCACACAAGTTAGCACATCGATCTGTTAAACAGAAACCAGGGGTAATCCATTCAGGTCCTTGGTCCTGTCCAATCGGATGAGGAAGGAGCCATTCATCCCGTTGAGTCACTTACACAGAAACAGGAGGAGGCCATTCAGCCCGTCAAGCCACTTGTACAGGGACAGAATGAGGTAATTGATGCTCTGCCATGACAAACAATTGGAGCAGAGGCTGCACAGATAGACAACTTCACGTTTTTTCTTGTGCCTCTATTGGTTGTGGAACACACGCGGTACTTTAACATGGTTTTCTAGCAGTGAGGAGGGAAGACAAATGATTTGTGCAAAGTCTTAAGGAGGCATCTTCCATCTCCAAGAAGATGGACTGGTGTTCCCTCTGGATGTCAGGAGCTGGTGGGAATGGGTAGTTTCAGAAGGAAGGTATTGGGGCTGCTGCGGGGATTGGGAACAATATGACGTTCAGTGCAGGGTCACACATTAATGTGGAGAGAGTTCATTCAGAACCTGTCCCTCTCACCCAATTACCGTGGGTCTCCGCAAAGACACAAAAACTATTAGGAAGTCAATCTCCTGGGTAACGTATGGAATCTCTTACGCTATCAATGTCTTTTGTCGCAGATCGACAGGATAATGAAGGAGAAGGCTGCTGTGCTTTCCTTTACTCGTCAGTGCATTGAGCACAGGAGTTGGGAGGTATTACAGTCATATTGCAGCTGTACAGGACATTGGTTGGCTGACTTTTGGAATACTGTGTTCAGTTCTGTTCTGCCTGCTACAGGATGGATGTTGTTAAACTTGGAAAGTTTCAGAAAAGATTTACAAGGATATGGACGGGGCTGGAGGGTTTGAGCTGGAGGGAGATGTTGAGTAGGCTGGGGCTATTTTCCCAGGAGGCTGACACGTGAGAAGTTTATAGAAGTTTATAAAATTGTGAGGGGCCAGTGATAGTGTGAGTAGTCAATGCCTTTTTCCCAGGGTAGGAGAGTCCGAAACTAGAGGGTGTAGGTTTAAGGAAAGAGGGAAAAGATTTTTAAAAAGAACCTAAGGGGCAATATTTTAAGGCAGAGGCTGATACTTGTAAGGAATAAGTTCCCAGAAGAAGTGAAGGAGGCTGTTACTGTATCAGTATTTAAAAATGCACTTGGATTGACAGATGAATAGGAAGGAGTTATAGGGATATGGGCCAAATGCTGGCGAATGGAACTAGATTAATTTAGAATATCTCGACATTGTGGATGAGTTGTACAGAACGATTTCTTTCCGTGCTGTACATTTCTCTCTATGACTCCTCTGCATTTAATTTTAAACACTTTTGGTCACACTACCTACTTCCACTCTGCAAGATACTTTTCAGAGTCTAAGGGGCGCTGAAGAACTTGGATCTTCCTCACGATTCAGGGAAATGGCTAATCGAATCATGGAATTTACAGCACAGAGGGATGTCATTGACACATTGGGTATCTACCGGCTTCTGAAGCAGCTATCCAGCAAGTTCAATTCTCCAGCCTTATATCCATCGCCCTCTAAAATCAACACGCATCTGGTGCAACAATTTACCAACCTTCAACAAAATGAGTGCTTTGAGTACTAACATTTCATTCGAATTTCCCACAGTTCTTCATTTTCACCGTTCACCCTGTTCTCTGCTATTTCTGGAAGAGTTTCTGATCCTCCCTTCATGGAGACAGAACATCGCATTCACCACACCAGACAGAGCTGGCCTGTATCACGTCGTGAATATATTGGAGATCGGCACTCTGGCACATCATGGATAAGTCACCCACTCCTGCACGGAACGTTCTAGAATGAGATAACAAGGTGAAGAGCTGGATGAACACAGCAGGCCAGGCAGCATCAGAGAAGCAAGAAAGCTGATGTTTCGAAGGACCCATACCCAAAACGTCAGCTTTCCTGCTCCTCTGATGTTGCTTGACCTGCTGTGTTCATCCAGCTCTATACCTTGTTACCTCAGATTCCAGCATCGGCAGTTCCTACTATCTCTGAGGAAGTTCGAGATTGAAATCAATTCACTTGATGCCCTTTGTCAGCCCTGCCCTCTCCCTGGTGCGTACATGGCACATTCTCTCAGTGTTGAGAATGCCTTCCTCTCCATAGTTTATTTTCCTGGCTGATAAACAGTCATATTTCTGCGCAGTCGCAGTGACGTGAAATATTAATGCGTCCACTCTTAATAGAAGCAGTTGACAATGTAATTGCGCAATTTTCTGTACCACAGTCACGATAAAGCAAAACCACTATTGCTGCTGGAGTTGACTGGGGATGTTGGGGATGAGATGGCCTTGTGGTGTTTTTTCTAGACTATTAATCCAAGGACCCAGGTAATTACCCACACCCTGATTCAAATTCCGCCACGCTAGATTGAATTCCATGAAATACCTGGAATGATGAAACTATTAAGCCATCATTGATCATTGGGAAAAACCCACCTGGCTCACAAATGGTCTTCAGGGAAGGAAATCTGCCATCCTCACCTGGTCTGGCCTACATGTGACTCCCGACCAACAGCAATGTGGTTAACTCTCAACTGCCTTTTGGAATGACCAAGCCAGCCATTCAGTTATATCAATCACCACAAAGACTCAAAGAAATGACACAGGACAGACCTACGTACCAGCAATGTACAGCACGTGGACTGTAGTGATTCAAGAAAGCAGCTCACAAATACCTTCTCAAGGGCAACGAGGAAAGGGAAATAAATGCTGGCCCAGCCAGTCACACCCACAACGTTTTAATGAATAAATGAAGATGACCGCACTCAGCGAAGACAGGCATCCCACCTGCTCATCAACAATCCCTTTCTTTGTTTTTTTTCCCCCTCTAGCTCTCTCTTTCTCTATTTATTCAGCTCATTCCTTCTCCCATTCAAAACAAACATCCCTGCTCCCAGCATAAATCACAATAGTTGCCAGGTGATTTCAGTTCTGATATCTGTTCAGTGGACTTGAAATGCTAACTCTGTTTAACTTTCATCAGTGCCTGTCAAACCTGCTCAGTTTCCTCAGCACGTTGTTTCTTTTTGTTTCAGATCTCTGGTTTAAACATTTTTTTTTAATTTCATGGGATGTCGATACCATTGGCAGGAGCAGCATTTGATAAGAATCATTAATTACCTTTAACTGTGACCATTCCACAAGACAGTTCGGAGCCAAACACATTGTTATGGGTCTGAATTCACACTTAATCCAGACCAGGTAAAACCGTTAGGTTTCTTTACCAGAAAAGATCAGTGAAATGAAATAGGTTTTTAGACAAAATGCTGCTGGTTTTATGGTTGCTTTTGGTGAAATTAACTTAGGTTACAATTCCCATCATTAGAATTTAAGTTCTACCACGAACTGTGGTGTGATTTGAAACAGTACCTTGAGTGTAATAACCAGTGTCTCTGAATTACCGACCGAGTGACTTAACTACTCTAACATGGTGTCCCTATCTTTAGTTACTTTAGAAACAAGAACAAGAGTGTGATCAAATTATATATAACTTGGAAGACTGGTCAGAAGAGAGCTGGAACCATAAAGTCTGAATTT
Organism: Ginglymostoma cirratum; assembly: GCA_024137785.1. Classification (NCBI taxonomy): domain Eukaryota; kingdom Metazoa; phylum Chordata; class Chondrichthyes; order Orectolobiformes; family Ginglymostomatidae; genus Ginglymostoma; species Ginglymostoma cirratum. The sequence continues at coordinate 3,834,283 of JAHRHZ010000134.1, forward strand.
TACCAAGGCATAGAGAATGGTTTATTGAGCAACAGCACAGAGGCAGAGGGGGAGAGTGGGGATAGAACAGAGCTGGTGTTGGACAGGTTTGGTGATGGAGACAATAGCGAAACATAAATCAAAAAAGGCCCTCAATGTTGTGAACAAGTCTTGTTCTCAGATGCTTGTGAAGGATGAGTCTGAAATTCATGGATAATGAAGTGAGGTTTTAATTGAAACTGAAGATAATTGTTTCCGTCTTTTCCAAATATAGGTAACAGAAACAGCAATAAAGTTGTATATGCCTTATGGAAGTAATGACTGGACAGAGATAGAGAGACTTACCAGGAACACCAGCAATAGCGAGAATGGGATAGTAACCAGCCTGAATAACCATCAGTGCAGCTTCTATCTGAACTGGTAATGTTGGCCAATACATGGTAAGATAGAGAAGACCAAGGGATAAACTCCTGTCCATTGCTGTGTAATTCCAGTCTGTTGTTCTCAGATTCTGATCCATTGTTGTAACATTCCAGTCTGTTGTTCTCAGATTATGACCCATTGTTGTAACATTCCAGTCTATTGTTCTCAGATTCTGATCTCTCCGCCCCTCTCTCTGCAGCTGCAGATCCCTGTTAGTGCTGTAGCTGATGCTCCCGCTCAAACTATGGGATAAGACATTGAACGGCGCCCCTTAGTATTACGAGAGGGAAAGCCTCCTGCGACACAGTTTGAATCCATAGAGACTGACATCAATCACAGTCACTGAACAAACAGTTCCAGTTAAACCCTTTCAATACACCTTCAGTGAACCTTCAGTTCACAATTAAAACTGGACTGGATTGCATGTTAACATCGTTGGCTTATAGGTCTTATCTACCATCGCCAATTGCTCTAACAAAGTCTGTGGTGGGGGAGAATGTTAGATGTTTTCATTTTGCAGGCGAGATGGTTCTGCCTTGTTGTCCATGTGCAATGCTGTAACCACTTGCACCAACATCTTCCCAAAAAATAGTCCACAATCAAAATGTTATTACTGTGCTGATTACTCCTGCACAACTAACAGAAAAAAAGAATCGCTGGGCATACTTGGACTGACCTTGCAGAGAAAGTGTGGATTTCTCACCGCTGTAATAAAACAACATTGCATCTTCAACAAGCTAAGTTCTGCATTGCAGTTTATGTGCTTTAAAGCAGTTAACATTTACATTTCTTGATTCAGTTTACCAAAACCAAAGCCAAACTTGGCGTGTACAATAGTGTTGTTCAGTAAGGCCCATGGACTAAAGAGCCAGGGACAGAATGAATGCGACGTTGGTTCGGAGACAGAGAGGAATGGGGGCAGTGGCTGTAGAGACTGGAGGGGAGGACAATGATATCCCAATTTCACCAGTATTTACCTAGCACTTATTCTGACAGATGGAATGAAATGTAATGCAGAACAAGGAAACCGGTTATATTTGAGACATGGAATGCCAAACAACGAGGTGAATGCACCATGATAATTTTAAATGTGAAGTAGGAAATTATACATTATGTATACACTGCTTAATCATGCGGTATGTAGAATGATGAAATTGTTCATGTCTGAACAGGATATTGAGAATTAAAAGCAGACGAAGATTTCAAAATGTTAGGTGTATAGGGAGATTACAGATAATAATAGTAGGGATATGGTTCATCCCCAGCTAATGCAGAGATGATGGGCTGAGTGACCACCATCTTTGCTGTAATTACTCTGAGATATGTATGAAAAGTTTTCAGAGCCTGAGAGGAAACGCTTTCAGTAAAGGACACAGGTTGTGCCGTCATGAGTAATCTATTTCTGTTATCTCGTGAAATGCAGCTGCCTCTAAAATTTATTTTCAATCAAAATCGATTTCCTGAAATTCATGCATTTGGGAGGATATTCACAAAATGATTTTTTTGGAACTTAAAGAAGAAACAGACTCTGGTGTACGACTGGTGTAATCAGCGCAATAGCTCTAATGGAAACAGGAACAGACGATATCGCCCAAATATAACCAAGTTAAACATCTGGGCCCATCAAGAAAAGCAAAATGCTGGAGACTATGGAAATATGAAATAGAAACAGAAATTGGTGGAGAACCATAATAGATGAGGCAACATCTGGAGACAGATTTTGAGTTAACACGTCTAGTCTGTTATGAACCTGTTCTGAAAATGTCATATTGCTGATGCTGCTCGACCGGATAATTTTTATTCCAGCATTTCTTTTCTTTCTTTTGGACTGCCGCAATTGGACTGTCTGATCTGAACCAGAACAGTGAAGCTGCCATTTGAGTCGACCCTCAAGTATTTGTGAATGGCCATTAAATGAGGCATTGCAAAGTTTATTTAATAAAGATCCCTAATATCAATGGCGTGTTGCAGTAGAGATAAATTGCCATGAAAACTTTGAAATCAGTGGCACTGACATCGCACGATCATTCCCTTGATTGAAAACGATGGGGATCCTCACCTCAATGTCATGCCGTGCTCCTGATGTCGCTGGGGTTACACTCATCTAGCAAGGTCTTACCTTTCTGAGACTTGAGACTAAACTGTGAAAGCATAAAGTATCTTGATATTTTTAATAGGACGCACTTCTCCATAGGTTTTAGCAGGCACGAGCAAAGGCTGAGTTTATTTGACATCACCAATAGCTCTGGAGAAAGTAACCTAAAGCTGCCTTCGTGAAACACTTCCAATCCAAGTGGTGCTGAAGTGCACACAGAGCTGTTCATAAGAGGTTCCAAGATTTTCCTCAATACATCATAGTCAAGGAACAGCAACTTTATGCTTATCCAGTATGACAAGTGTCTTGAATGACAACTTTCAGAGATTGATTTTCCCATTGTTCAGTCGAGGACATGACTCATACAGGATTCTCTCCAATTCGCATTGCCCACATTTTTATTCAGGGTCATTGATGCTGCAATGAGTGAGGTAAAACGGGAAGTTACTCTGATCTCACTTCAAATGATGTTGGAACATCAGCTGAAACAATAAAGAGCGAAAGTACAGAACACTGTGCTCACTGTCCTCACAATATTCCAAAGAAATTTTCGGTATGGACTTCCGATTCTGTCAGGAGACGTTTGTCTTATTCGTGATGAGGCGATTTGGTGTCTTAAATGCACTGCTTAGGAGGGTGGTTGAGGCAGGTAACATCCCAAACTTTAAAAAGCACTTGGATCAGCACCTGGTGGTGCAGTCTCAATGGGCCTTTTATCAATTGTATGATTCTATGTGGCAGCAGCTATGAAAGGTCTGATATATTCCGAAGTACTAGTCAATGGCACTTGTTTGTCTGTTCCATCAACTGGGCTCAGAAAGTTTTACTGGCTCCATCCCCGCCTCTTCGACTTGTCTGCCTCCTCTTCACCTATCCTCTCCTCTATCCATCCTCTATTCGCACCCCCTCTCTCCCTATTTATTTCAGAACCCTCTTCCCCTCCCCCATTTCTGATGAAGGGTCTAGGCCCGAAACGTCAAGTTTTCCTGCTCCTATGATGTTGCTTGGCCTGCTGTGTTCATCCAGCCACACGCCTTGTTACCTGGGCTCAGAAAGTGTTTCTTTTTCAAAACAGCATCCCTCATAGAGTATCAGCACTTACTCAACCTAGGACAGCCCAGCTATCTCTGAGAACATCCAGGATTTTTCAAATGGTCAGTGCCAGATTATTCCAGCTGTTTATCACGATTATTTTAACGAAACCAATAAAATAGATACAGCTTTCCCTTCATTAGAATAAATTATTTTAGCTATTATGATGTCATTCCTCAAAAGAAGAAAAAACTCCTTCTTCCCATTTTGAGAATGTATTTGTTTTCCTGCCCATTCTTAATCCCCACACTTCACCAGTGTTGTTTCCATGATCTGGTTCCATGTTCGTGCCACTCGAATGTGCTTTTCCAAAGAGAATGTTTCTGTTTGAGCCAAGATTGTGAATGCTTACAAACTAACAGACCATATTGACAGCAGGTTAAAACATCAAAGACCCAACTGTACTGAAACCGATTCGTCAGCACCGTTTCACAGTCCTCGGTTACTGCAGTAGTCTATATCGTTATTCCAAAATTTGTGGGCACCATTCAGGTTTAGCTGATGAATGGCTCACAAGAATAGTTCTTCAATGTTACCGGGCAGGAATTATCTCCAACAGAAGGCAATCCAAAAGACCCCCCCTTGATATTCAATGAGATAATCAACTTCCAGTGACAAATATCCTGTAACTATTCATCAGAAATTCACCAAATCATTCACTCATGAAGTTGTGAAGAATGCAAACAGACCCTTCAATTCACCTCGTCCATGCCAACTACATATCCCAAATAAATCTTGTCCCATTTGCTAGCATTTAGCCCATATCCCTCTAAAACCCTCCTAATCACATACCCATCGTTTCAAATGTTGTAATTGTACCAAACCCCATCACTTCCCCTTGCAGCTGATTCCACACACGCACCACCCTCTGTGTTAAAGTTACCCTTGAGGTCCCTTCTAAATTTTTCCAGCTCACCTTAAACCCACACCGTCTATTTTTGGACTCTCCCACCCCGGTGAAAACACCTTGTCTAGATACCGTATCTATTCCCCTCCTGACTTCATACACCTCAGTAAGGTCACCCCTCAGCATCCGAATCTCCAGGCAAAAACCTTTTCAGTTTCTCCCTACAGCTCAAAACTTCCAAACCTGGCAACATTCTTATAAATCTTTCCTGAACCTTTTCAAGTTTCACAACGTCCTTCTGATAGCAGGGAGACGACAATTGCATGCAATATTCCAAAAGTGGCCTAACCAGTGTACAGCCGCAAGAGGACCTCCCAACTACTATACGCAATGCATTGACCAATAAAGGCAAGTGTACCAAACGCTCTCTTTACTGTCCTATCTACCTCTGACTCCACTTTCAAGGAACTCTGCGTCTGCACGCCAGGATTCATTGTTCAGCAATAGTCCCCAGGGCCTTACCATTTAGAGTATATGTCCTGCCCTAATTTGATCAGGGCACCTCACATTTATTCAAATTAAACTCTATCTACCACTCCTTGGCCCATTGGCCCATCTGATCAAGATCCTATTGTACTCTGGAGTAACCATTTTTAGTGTCCACAACATTTCCAATTTGGTGAACTTCTATCTGGAAATTTTCAAGGTCAATTAATGCCGGTCTAACTCCATTAAAATCCCAAATGAATTAAAAAGAAAGTCTGATGTTCTCACAAATTATAAAGCAATGTAGACATTTGTATTGATCTATTGAGCTAATCGCTGTCTTTGATATTGTGGGATACATTTGCAAATCTCAGTTCATGCACAAATTGAAAGAAAAAGCCATACACAGCTCAGGTCACAGATAATACAAGATAACGCAGCATTTAAGGAGCAGCTGGAGGAGCACTCAAAATGTCAGGGCCGAGTGGCTGTCGGCCTCATGGTATGTGTGATTAATGTAGTTTTGTTTTTTGACTGGAATAGGCATGTTGAGCTGAAGGTCCTGTTTGTACGCTGAATGATTCTCTGACCTTAATGTTTGAAAACAGAAAATGCAGTCTCACAATTTGCATATGTTGTGAGCATCAAGTGGTGAGGATGACAATCTCCAAGACCGCACAGCATCCTGACTTGGATCTATATCATTGTCCATTCACTGTCACTTGTTCAGAATCTTGAACGTCTCCATGAAACATATCTGTTAGTGTCCCTGGGTTTCACCACTATATTCTGAATGGAAATTAGACAGAGGCAATAAATGCTGGTCTTGCAAACGAAACTCATCTCACCAGAACAAATAAAAGTAATCTGTACTATTAAAGACATGTATTCGGCCCAGTATGATTACTAAAGCAGTTTTAATGAAATTTTAACTTTGTTCTATGTCTCTGATCTCTCTGAAAAACCATGAAACTTTCCTAGTGCCGTTTAAAAATTGTATTTGGAAGTAGTACCCATCATTCTGAAAGAGAGAGCCTTCGTGACCACATGAATTCTCTCATTATTTTCTTGTATCTAAAGACAATAGAAATGTAGAAACTTGGATCAGGAGTAAGTAATTAGAAAATCAAACCAAGTCCGCCATGCGATGAGCTCTTGAATGATCTGGTTGTGGCCTCAAATAAACATTCCTCTCCACCCCGATAACATTAGTGTGTCATTCTTAGTCAAGAATCTGTCTGCCTCTCCCTTACGAATATTCAATGATTTATCCTCCATCCCTCTCTTTAAAGACTTCCATAAACACACAATCCTTTGAAAGGGTAAAAGAAATAAATTACCATTGTCTAACTGAGATTTTCTCCAGTTTTACAATCCATCCACTGGTGGTAATCTCTTGCACAAATGCAAATATTGTTTCAGCATTCATCTTGAAAAGACTGCTCGGAATACATTGGGTTTAAACAAGATCATGTATCATTCGCCTAAAGTCCAATAAGTCCAGGGCCAGTCTGGTCATGATTTCCTCCGAAGATAAATACTTCTCACAGGAATCAGTTCAGTTAATCATCTCTGGATGGCGTCTTATTTCATCATGTCCATAGCTCTCTCAATGCAGTCTCACCATTACCCTGGAAAACTGTCCAAAAACTGCTCTACTTCTGAATGCATCCTGCTTCAGAAAGTTTCAGCATTTGCATTGCCTCCCTAAAAACCTGATGTACACGCAATTTTTTTTTCTAACACAGGTTCCTGGTTCCTCTCTACCTCAGTTTTGAAATCTCTCAATTGAAATAATACACAGCTTTTCCATTCAAACCTTCAACACGTTCGAACACAGACACATTTTCCCTACTGTGCTTCATACACCAATATTTTTGTTCACTTGACACATCTACACCTATTTTCAAACTCATGACCTCTTCGTTTCTCCCTTTCTAAGCTTTTCAATGTTTATATTCTTCCATAATACAGTCAGAATACTTTGCCAAATTAATAGATTGTGGCTGCTTTTAGGGGAGGCAATGGCCTAGTGGTATCATTACTGGACTGTTAGTCCAGAGATCCAGGTAATGTTCTGGATACCTGTGTAAGAATCCCACCATGGCAGATGGTTGAATTTGAGTACAACGAATATCTGGAATTAAGAGTCTAATGATGACCACAAATCCATTGCCGATTGCTGGAAAAACCCATTTGGTTCACTAATGCCCTTTCCGGTAAGAAACTATCATTCTTACTTGTTCTGGCCTACATGTGACTCCAGAACGACAGCAATGTGGTTGACTCTTAAAAGCCCTCTGGGCAATTAGGAATAGGCAATAAATCATGGTCTATCAAGTGACGCCGTCATCCTTTGAATGAACAACAAAAAAAAACAAAATTCCTTTGGAATTGACAACATAATACTTTTACTCCATACCTAAACTGTCAATTTGTGACAATGCTAATGTGTTGTGCAGTCCCATCACCCAATACCCTGTCTGCAGTGCAGAAAATATTTTTTAAATCTCAAAAGAATGGTCAGCTCTCTTTACTCCTGACGTAAATGGTCATTTGTCCTTTTGTAATGAAATTGACATATTAATTAAGGACTGTCTGTCTGACTGTGACATTTCGATTTTGTTTACTCAAGGCAATTAAACATCAGGAATTAGGAACGAGAATAGGTTGCCTGGTTCACAGACCTGCTGTGGCAATCAACAAGACCTGATTGCGGTCTTATATTCATATTTCTGTCTTGTTCCACACGCACCAAGCAAGCCTGCATCTCCATTAACTGAACCCCTCGACTCCCGCCACCCCAACCAGCGCTGAAGTCTAAAAACCAAAGAACTTCAGATAGAACAACATTGGAACATAGGAATGAAGAGTGGAAGTAGGCAATTCAACCCTCGGAGTCCCCTGTGATAATTAATATGATCACAGCAATCTTATCCAGTCTCAACTCAACTTTCCTGCCTGCTCCCCATAGCCCTTTATCCCACCTTTCACTAGAAACACATTCCTTTATTTATTGAAACTGTTGATTGATTCTGCCTCCACTGCACTCTGGGGTAGTAAGTTCCACAGATTCACAATGCTCTGAGAGGAGTAGTTTCGCCTCATGGCAATTGTGAACCTGCCTCTTCTCATTCTATATCTGTGACAACTTGTTCAAGACAAGTTAGTTCCATAGGAGGACACGTTGCCAACGTCCACCTTATCAGCATTTCATATTACTTAATCAGATCCTCCCTTATTCTTTGGTACTCCAGCGAGTATAAGCCCAAGCTATTCAACCTATCCGCATATGATTAACCTTCCATCCCTGGAGTCAAACTGCTAAACCTCTTCTGAACAGACTCCAGTGCCAACCACATCCTTCTCAAGTCGGGACACCAAAACAGGACACAATACTCCAGCATAGCCTCACCAGCCTAATTTTAACAACACTTCTTTACTTTTATAATGCAGTTCTTTTGCAATAAATGTTAGGGATTTGTTTGCCTTTCTTATTCTATGCTGCACCTGCATACCTACTTTGACATTCATACACAAAGACACCCAGATCCTTCATTATTGAAGCATTTTGAATCTGCTTCCACTTAGATAAGAATTTACCCTTTATTTTTTCCGTCCAAAATAGAGCACCTCGCACTTATCCACATTAAACTCCATCTGACAAATTCTGGCCCATTCTCCTAGTCTATCAATATTCATCTATTAGCTCTTTATCTCCTCATCACAGCCTGCATTACCACCTGTTCTAATGTCATCTGTGAATTTTGCTGTATTACATTCTGTTTCTGCTTCCATATCATTTGAATAACTTGTTAATTGCTAAGGTCCAAGAACTGAAACCTGCAGCACCTCACTAGTTTCAGTTCGCCATGCAGAGAAGATCCCATTTATCCTGATGCTCTGTTTTTTTTCAGTCAGCCAATCCTCGATCCCAGTCAATACTCTGCCCTTAACTCCGTAGGATCTGGTCTTCTGGATCAGTCTTTTATGCAACACCTTCTTAAATGTATTCTGGAAGCCTAAATATACCACATCCACTGAATTTCCAATATCCAGCTTCCTAATTGCATCCTCAAAGAACTCCAGCAGATTTGTCAAGCATTACCTGCCCTTCATGAAACCGTGCTGACAGCTGTGAATTAATCTTTGTTTTTCCGAGTGTTCAGTTATCTCCTCCTTTAGGATTGATTCCAGCAACTTCCCCACTGCAGAGGTCAAGCGTGCTCGTGTGTACAGTCCCACATTTCCCCTATCTCCTTTTTTGAATAGAGGTGTCAGATTAGAAAGTTTCCAACACACTGGTACCTTCCAGAATCCAAGGAATTTTGAATACCATAATGCATCCATTATCTCTGCTGCCACCTCCGCTAACACCCTACAATGCAGGTCATCAGGTCCCAGGGATTTATCTGCCTTTAATCCATCAGATTACTTCATACCTTCTCCCCTGGTCATAGTAATATAACAAAAATCCTCTGTAGTTTCTGCAGTATTTTTTGGGAAGAGATTATTATCTTCCACTGTGAAAACAGAGACAAAGCATTGGTTAATGCTATTTCTGAATTTCACAGTATTACTTTGCAAATTTCATAATCTAAAGGGCCAACATTTACTTTCAATATTATCTTCCTTTTTAATATAGTTGTAGAAGTGTTCAGTATAAGTGTTTTTGTTCTCAGTTTGTCTCCTTTCGTCGTTTATCTTAGGTCTTTTGATGTTGTTTTTATTAACCCCTTTGTCATATTTAATTTTTTCTGTTTTACTCATTCATTGGATGTGGGCATCACTGGCTAGGCCAGTATTTATTACCCATCCCTAATTGCCCAGAGGGCAGTTAAAAGTCAATTATATTGCTGTGGGTCCAGAGTCACATTTAGGTCAGACCAGCTAAGGAGGGCAGTTTCCTTCCCTAGATGATATCAGCGAAACATATGGGATTTTCTTGACAATTGATTCATCGTCATAATCAGTCTCTTCATTCTAAATTTGAATTCAAACTCCACCATCTGCCACCGCAGGTTTTGAACCCAGGTCCCCAGACCATTGTCTGTGTTCTCTCAATTAGCAGCCCAGTCAAAATACCAAAAGGACACTGCCTCTCCCAATCCTCCAGTGAGCGAATAACTTGTGCAGTCTGAAATTCCCTAGTTTTTGCCTGCATGTTATCATTGACTTCCTTGTCTTGGTTGACAATTCACCTTGAAACAATTCAACTTTCTTTCAGTGATGTCCTTTAATTGAGAGGTATTTAGCATCTCCCTAAGTATTTTCCCCTATTCTTCAACTGCCTTTTGATGTTTTTTCCCAGTCCACTCGCCCAACTCCTCCCTCAGGCCTGCATTATTGTCTTTGCCCAACACCAGAACTCTCGTATGTGACTCTGTCTTCGGTCTTTCAATCTGAGATTGAAACTCTAGCAGGTTGTGATCACTCTCCAAAAGGATCCTTCACTACAAGACAATTTATTATTCTTTTCTCGTTACATAACACCAAACCTAAAGTAACCAGTCCTCTGGTTGGTTCCATGACATGTTGCTACAAGAAAAAATCCCTCAACACTCTGTGAATTGTTCTTCGAGGCAGCCCTTGCCAAATTGATTAATCCAGTCAATACGCATGTTCAAACTACCCATAATTACGATTGTGTCTTACCCTCAAGCCCTCACTATTTCTGGGTTTATACTTTACCTTATACTTTGGAAGCACTGTAGGGGGAGGCTGAAAATTAGTCCTGCTGAGAGGTTTCTTCCCTCACTTTCCACCCAGACTGATTTATCATTTTGACCCCTCAAGCCAATAGCATTTCCTGACACAGCCTTGATATCATCCGTAAGCGATAGGGCAACTCTACCTCCTGCTCCTTTGTGTCCATCTTTTCGGAATAATGAGTACCCATGGACATTTCAACTCCCCAACCTTGACCTTCCTATAACCATGTTTCAGGTCCCCACCAGGTCATACCTATTTATCTCTCGTTCTCCTGACAGCTCGTCAATTTATTCCAAATGTTCTGTGTATTATGTACAAGGCTTTTTTTTAAAATACGTTCTATTGATTTCTAAAAAAGAACTTTCTTGTACACTGCACTTTCTCCACACCATTCTGATTTATTGATTCCTGATAATACTGAGCCTCATCTCTGTAGTATATTCCAACTCCAAAGTGTTTCCGTACTGTCACTTCAGTCACTTACTCTACCTTAATACCCAAGAGATGATCAAGGTTCCTCCCATATTCAAAATCAGATCACGTTCCATTTGTGATAAAACAGGCAAATCCATCAGATCATGTTGTAATGGCTAGTTTATAAATCTTCCCCTTCTAATATCATGTGAAATTCATGTTAAACAAACAACAATAGAGTGAGAGAGAATCTCTCACAAGACTCTGGTTTCGATGTGAAGAAAGCGACTGAAGGAGGGTGATTTTCAATACATACAACTTGACCATAACCATATCAGAATCTTCCAAACACTCAGTCTCCATAATCAAAAAGCAGCAGAGTAGCAGGAAATGTGAACACCATCACCTCCAAGTTCCCTCCAGGTCATGCACCATCCTGACTTGTCTGACAGCCAGCCCTAGTGGGGCAGAAATTTCCACCAATTAAATGGCAAAACTGATTATTTGTCTTCAGACCCCAACAGAAACTCCACTGCCTCAAGACTGACTCCATCCCTCTCCCTGACAACTGTCTGAGTCTGAACCAAACACGTCATAACCATATTGTAATACTTGGCCCCAAGATAACATTTCAATCACATATCCCCAACATCACAAAGACTGCCCACTTCCACCTCAGTAACATCACCCGATTCCTTTTAGTCTCTGCTCATCTGCTGCCGAAAGTCTCATCCATTCCTTTTATCCCTCTGGACTGAACTATCCTAATGCACTCCTCACCTTCCTCTCACAACGCCCTCCCTGGACTTCTCTAACTTCCTCTGCCTCTATTAATGGATGTACTTGAGCTCTGTTTAGTGTTTTATTCTTCCTTCCATTCACTGTATCCGATTAAGATTTTTATCTCTATCCATTCTCACATGCATGCACTGCTGCCTTAGCAGCTTTTTCGTACCATACCAGTTCCCACAATGCTGTCAGGGAAGGACATACAGGTTATTCACCCAGTGACGTAATCCTGAGGTCATCCAAAACTCTGCTGCCTGTGTGACTATTTACTTTACCCATCACCATGTGGTTGCGCAGCTAAACTTTAAGCTTTTCTTCTTTCTATTCAATCTCTTGATAATGTCCTTTTTTTTTCTTTCTCACAATGCCCTCCAGCCCTCTCAGGGGCAATTCGGGATCATGGGCAATCAGCGAATCCCACATCCTAAGAATGAATTTTAACAAATGCCCTCGGAGATATCTGCATTACCTCTAATTCCGACCTCCTGATAATTCTCGCCTTCAACTGTTTCACATTTGGTGCCTTCAGCCTTCACATGCCAAGGCCGTAAACTGTGAAATTTCCTCACTAAACTTATTGCTCTCTCAACCTAACTTTTCCACTTCAAAGTACTCCTTGAAAACTACATATTTGACAATAAAACATTTTCTCACCTTTGATATCTTGTAACTTGATTGTGATCAAAAAAAAGGCCTGATAATCACTCCTGAGGAACAGCTTGGAAGTTTCCATTATGTGAAAGGCACTATATTGAAATAAATTAATTGCCATTGATTTAGGCACGTATCCCAGTCCCTTCACCATCACTTGGTGATTAACTCCTTATGTTACAGCATCGTGGGAGCTACTAATGGAAGATAATTGCCAGCAACAAATGGTCAGGAGATGTTCAGCCGTAAAAACCTCATTTAGAGAGTCAATGGAAGTAACAAGAAAACACCTAAGGCAGTTGCACCCATTACTAGTTAGAGAAGTTTAGACAATGACAGAGAGTGATCAGGGATACCATAGATAAACCAGAGTAATGGATGGATATTGATTCAGATCGACAAGAAAGGTGTCACTCCAGCCCCAGAGCCATGTCAAGCTTTCACAGATAAGTAAGAACAGCACCAAAAGCTGAATCATGCAGGTTACTGGTTAAAAATACTGAAACAATTTCAGTGTTTTCAAATTTAAAATCAAATGCCAAAGTCTGCAGCTCAAACGAAATCAGAAGGACTGGGGTCAGCAGAAACTCTCACCCAGCAATGACAGCAATGTTACTGAGCAATTGATAGTGTGATAAGATCATACACATGAACACAGTGCATTTGTGTCTCTGCAAACAAGTGATCACCACAAAAGATGTGAGCGTCTGTGGACAGATTTAAAAGGAGATTGATCAGAATGAATAAATGTGGCTTTGGAAAAGCAGTCAGGCAGACACCATCCAAGGAGTAGGAAAGTCAACATTTCAAGCTGAAACCCTTTGTCAGGACTAGGATTGACCAGAATGGTTCAAGGAATGAGGAATATTAGTTGTAAGGTCAGGTTGGAGAAACTGAAGTTGCTCTGCACAGAGTGAAGGAGAATGACGTGAGATTCGATAAAGGTGTCTAGGCTTATGATAGGTTTTGATAAGGCGATAAAGAGCAGCTGTTACCATTCACTGATAGTCAAAGTATTAGAGACACAGATATAATATATTGGTTAAGTGTTACTGGGAGATGTAAAGAAGGAAATTTATGTAACTTGTATTCAATACTTTCATTCAAAGGCCGGTAACACCCAGTGCTGAATGAATAAAGGATAACATGGCACAATCAGATCTTGGTATATCATTTGTTTTGAGTTTCCAATCAGCAAATCCTTTTCCAGCATGCTGTAAAATAAGTTTACAAAAGCCAGCTCAGTCAGTCCGGGACAGAATTTCAGATGAAATAAACATTTCTGTGATTTTGAGTTTGCTATGTGTAAATACTCCCCTCCTCACCCCCTGTAAAAGTAGTTTATAAACTCCATCCCTATTAGTCCAGGAGACACATTCACAACATTCTGTCAGAGGTAGTAAGAGCTGCCGATGCTGGAGTCAGAGATAACACAGCGTGGAGCTGGAGGAATACAGCAGGCCAGGGAACATCAGGGGAGCTATAAAGTTGACGTTTCGGGTCCCGACCCGAAGCACAACATTCTCTTCCCTGGCCCTGGGTGATCGCACATGTGCCCATCTGCTCTTTGCCCCATACAAAAATGAAGGACAATAACCGCGGCCTGTCCCGAAGAGGGTGCAGCGATTTGTCCAGTTTCATGAAACGAGGACAATATTATCTTTATACGGAGTCTAGCGCATCCACAAAGTGGTTAGGAAACCCTGCCGTCGACTGGCCGGCCCATCGCTTGCTCCGCTCGGCTTCATTGTTACCTTTTGTGAGGCAGAGGAAAAGTGCTCCTGCTCCTCAAGATCGCTCCGACCGCCCATGCGCCGTCCCATGGTTGAGCTGCATTGTGTCTGTGCACGTGCAGCGATAAGGAACCCGTTCATCGGGGATGTTAACCAGCGCTCGGAATTCTGGGTTAGCACATCCACCATTGTAGATTTTCAATTTTATAAGTTACTACGTGTACAAGCAATCTTTCTGTTTATCTCTTACAAGCACAACTGACCTAAATAATGCATGCAATAAAAAAAAATCCCTATGAGTCCCATGTTTACAATATCAAAACATCTGACACTGAGCCACGCATTAAAAGCTAAAGTTGCCATACTTGTTCTGGGCCATTATTCGAGAGAGAAAAGTGATGGTGGTTTAACCTGAGAGACAACACTCCTCGGGTGAGCAGAGAGTTTGGAAACGAAAGACATTAGCGGTAACCAGACGGATATAATCTCAAACTACTGGCATCATGAGGAAAACTGGCAAATGGCTCTGAGGAAGAGTTTTGTTTTCGGAACTGTCTTCAAGGAGGAAATTGTAGATTTCTTGTTCCAGCAAACAGTAATGTTTCCTGTCATGAATAGAAGTGCTGTGCTGTTTTCGTTACATTGAAGTCCGCAAGACATTGAATACCTATTTCGGTGAGCACTTGAAACGTCAGAACACACAAAACCAAGTGCCGGAAACTGGATTTACAAGTGAGATGTTGAATGACTGGCATTGATATAATATCATAGAATAATCTCTCTCATTTTGCAAATGATAAAATTCAAACGAATTGTCGGCAAGAGAAGTTGCAAGCATTGCATGCACCTTCGTCGGTGCTCTAGGAGTTGTGATTCAGCACTCTGACTGCTGTTTCCTGGAATGATTTCCAGTCAGGGAGTGAGGATCTATTGTTCCTGTACAAACTCTTGACATGTACATGAATTTCTGGCATTAAAACCAGCAAAGAGAGCATCTCTATCAGAATCAGTAAGACTTTCACATCAGAGATGAATTAAATGGGAAGAAGCACTGAAAGCCATTGCTTTCATCTGCTCAGAAACAGATCTACAAAAATGCTTCTTGTTGAAACATTCAGGTGTTTTTGGTGATGTAACGGATGAGATGCAGAAAGGTTAGTTCCGTTCTGTGGCCGTAAAGGATGGAGTGTCTGATATCAGAATGGAGGTCGCACATTTCAGGCAGAAACGAAGTAAAATTTATTCTCTCAGATGCTTGCGAATCGCTGTATTCCTTTACAGCAGAGGGTTGTCGAGCCTCGGTCATTAAGTATATTTAAGGCTGAGATCGAAAGATTTTTAGCAGCAAGGGCATCAAAGGTTGTAGAGAAATCCAAGAAAGTGCAGTTCAGGATTATCAGATCAGGATTATCCCCTCATTTAATAGCGGAGGAGACATGATGGACTGAGTTGTCTCTTTCTACTTCTAAAATGCATGATGTTAATATAAGGCTGCAAAACTAACCGGAGTAAAATTTGCCAACTTAAAAACGTGTGGATCCCATTGAGGCACTGAATCGAGGTGAGATGTGCAAAGGGCAGCAAACAAAGGGACAGTCATTGTGGTTGATTGATCCGGAGTGATCTGTATACCAGAATAAACAGGAAAAAACAATCTTCAGTGCCCACATTGAGCCTGGCTCCGTTAGGCCCACAGTCAACTCTCACAAACCACCATTGCCCATCACTTTTCCTGACCTTCCCTGTTCTTGTCTTAGACAAATTACACGTCAGGCAATTGCAGCTGACATTGCTGATGTAACATTGTAATATGGAGTGAAGCAGTACTGACTGGTCCACGACATAATTCTGCTTCTAAAGATCAGTAAATATTTCATATTTATTATTTTAAATTTTAACCATGAACACGCCAAGGCAGTGAAGGTATTGAATCCTAATCAGTAGACTACTCGGGAAGACTTCTATCTGTATCACCCTGGTCACTGTCTGATTCAGCATTGCATCTCTCATCCTTCTGCACATGATTCCGCTCGGATCCATCTCGGTGTTATCACATTGTCTTGGTTTAAAATGCACAGACTATCCCATCATCTATTACATTGCAGTTTCAAATGCATGACACCTTACCTTACAGGGCACAGTCTTCGCTCTGTTGCGCAGTATTGAAAGCAATGGTCTTGTAAAGCACCGGTCATGAGTTTACTTCTAATTGGAGCATCAGAGAATGTTTGTACAACTGTTGCATCCAACCTCCAAAGGAGCACTTTCAATATCGTCTGAAATTATGACAATGTCATTTCCTCCACAGGCCAGAAGGTAGGTGAGGTGAGGTATTATAAACTGCAGATTGACAAGGAAACAATGGGGGAGTAACACAGAGAGCGGAGTGGCCGAATGTTTTTTTACTTTGCTGTAATCAGATTCTGGTTTTGAAGTGTGAAATGGGACAATATAACCCAAATGGGTGAAATCCAACTATGTGGGGATTGGTCTCTGCTGAGGCCTTTGTCAGTTTCTGGGAAATGTGTATGTGTGTTACCTTCTGAGGGTGAAAATGTGGTCCAGTTCCCCAAGGGAATGTGAACATTTCAAACGGCCGGTCGATCGCCTCATAGCACACAAGGCTATGGGCCAAGGCTGGAAAATGGGATGTTGAGCCTCTTTCCGTTTTGTTAAAACACGATGATTCAATCATTTAGGAGGAAAAACAACTGTTGCAGAAAGAATAAAAGCCAGAAGTTGTGTAATTAAGTAACGATGCACATCAGCCTACAATCGTCCCTGGTGGTCTAGTGGTTAGGATTCGGTGCTTCCATCACCGCCGCCCAAGTTTGATTCCTGGTCAGGGAATCAAGTTTTATTGTTCCTGATGGTGACAACAGCAAAGGCAGTGCAGCTCTGTCCGCAATCCTTTCAATGTCAGTTACTGTCCCCGAGAACATCAGAGTCCATATTCCAGCCGCTTAAAGAGGGGAAAGGTGCCTTAGCCGTCACTGCTCAGTCAGGCTATTCACCTTTGTGTTGTGTTGTTAGCATGGACATCAGCAATAAGAGTAACATTCACAAGATGAACAACCAGCAAAGACAATCACTTTCGCTACTTCAATTCAATAGTCTCCCTTTTGTGACGCAGTGAGTTTCACTGGCATTTGTCGTCAGGAAGTTACAATTCACCCTATCGAGTCTGCTCAACCATTCAATGATTTGATCTGCTGATAAGATAAATGTCAACTCCGCTTTCCTGCTTTCCCTCGGTAACCCGACATCAACTCGAGCCTAATGACAGCATCATATATTAACGATATTTTTCTGAAGTTTAGATTACTTCAATGACCTATGCAAGTTTGCATGAAATTGAATAATATGAAATGAGCTAAAAAAAAAGCCCTTCCCGGAATTCAACCCAGTGCAGGGTCAGCCATATGACAAAAGTAAGAAAGCGAAAACTTTACGTCCATTTCTCCCAGCACAGATTTCTTCCTTGACGAGTTGAATATTTGCAGCATTTTTCTTTATAATTGTGGTATTTTCACGGACAGATCCTCCCTCAATCCACAAATAACTGTGCTGCCAAAAACGATTTTGACTCAAATCAAAATTGCTGTGTATCCTTTCATACAGCTTGATGCCCCACTGATCCCTGCTCCATGTCACTAAAAGGTGCTCCGGGTAAAGTTGGAGCTCACAGCCTCGGCATTTCACGCGCCTCTATACAGTCATAGAAGGACCGCGCGCTCACCGATTGCGTCACTTCTATCTGTGTCACCCTGGTCACTGTCTGATTCAGCATTGCATTCTCTCATCCTTCTGCATATGATCCCCTCGGCTCTATCTCGGTTTTGTCACATTGTGTTGACTCATATTGCACAGACTACCTGGTCATCTATTATCACAGAGTAGCTCCGTGCGCTCATTACCATCCCCATTTCCGGTTATATCTTCGTGGCTGGGCCATTGAGTTTCTCTGGTTTTGGGCCTGGGAACTGGGATTATGTGGTCGTATGCAGCAATGGTTACTTCTTTGTATGAAGGAACTGGTGAAGTATCCGATGTTAAACTAGATTGCTGTTGAAAGATACAGTTCAACAAGAACCTGCACTATCCCCCGTCTTTGATATTTTGTAGAAATCTATCAATCTCAGTCTTCAACATACTCAAAGATGGAGTCTTCACAGCCTCTGGTAACATCGTAATTACAGATTCCAGCCCTCTGTGAATTCCCACATTACAGTGCACTGCGTGGAAAGAATTGCTATTGTGGATCTGATGCTGTTCCTAAAATAGCCTCTGCCACTGTAGTTATTGCTCTTTGCAAGCAAGCCAATTCAAGTGGTGCCGTGATTGTATAGTAGTTAGTACTCTGTGTTAGGGACGCAGTCACCTTGGTTCAAATCCGAGTCATGGTAGTGGCTGCTTGCTGCATTTTTTCTTATTCCTTGTGACTCAGGCTATAGAAATGCGGCAAGTATCAAACATTTTTACGTGGAAATATTCTTTGAGGTGGTGATAATCATCTCTCAACCCCCGCTCTCTTACATATGTATGCATTTGATGTATCAGAATTCAAACCCACCACTTGGAGATTTCTCTCCCACCCACAATCACTAGCTCTCCTTTACTTCCTTCCTCCCACTTCACTGAGGCACTGCACAGTCTAACATCCATTTTCACATTGACATCATTCATTCTGTCTTGTTTCGGTCAGTGTTGATGTGTGAACGTGGCCTGTTGATGTGTGAACGTGGCCTGTCTCACCACCGGGAACTTTAAATTTTAGATACTGGGATAGTGAGATCAAGACTCAAGTACCAGCTTTTACTGACATGGACCAATGATTATTAGAACATCAGACTTAGGAAAAGGACACATGGCAATAATGAGCAAAATAGACTTCATCGGAAAAATCAGTTTCTGTGGCTTTCTGCATCATTTATTGTATTTGTTCATTCGGCTTTGGCTAGAGTATTGTGTGCAGGTCTCTAATTCACGTTATTGTGGGATGTGATAGTACTAAAAACGGTGCAGAAGAGATTTACCAGGATATTGTCTAGGCTGAAGAGTTTCCATTATGAAGAGAGATCGAACAGACTGTGGTCGTTGTCCTTAGAGCAGAGGAGGTGTACACAATAATGAGTGATATTGATAGGGTAGACTCATGTAAACGCTTCCCCTTGATGGAGGGATCGATCGCCAGGGGCCTTGGATTTAATGTAAGAGGAAGGAAGTTTTGAGTAAATTTGCGGAAAAACGCTTTCAGCCAGCGGGTGTTTGGAATCTGGAAGCCACTGCCTGTAAGTGTCCGAGAGGCAGATATCCTGATGACTTTAAGAAGCATTCAGATGTGAATTTGTGATGCTATGGCATTGATGACTATGAGCTAAGTAATAGGAAAAAAAATTGGATACTTAGAGCGTTTGTATTTGATTGGTGCACACGTAAAGGGCTTAAGGGGCATTTGCACTCGAGGACCTCAGCGCTGTAGTGGTGAGTATCTCTGCCTGTCATGCGGGAGACTGGCGTTCAATTTCCTACCGGGATGGATCCAAGGATTTTTGGGGCTTTTCAACAAAAAGGACCCAGCTTCGATTTCAGCTTCAGCTGATGTCTGTGTGGAGTATGTGCATTCTCAACATGTCTGCGTCTGAGTGCTTCAATTTCTTCCCACGGTCTAAACTTATGCAGGCTAGGTGAATTGAACACATAGAACATAGAAGAGTACAGCACAGGCCCTTCGGCCCACGATGTTGTGCCGAACTATTACCCTACTCTAAGATGAAACCACCCTGCATACTTTATATTTTACAATCATCATGCGCCTGTTCAAGACTCGCTTAAATGCCCCTAATGTAATTGACTCGACTGCCACTGCCGACAGCGCATTCCACGCACCCACCACTCTCTGTGTAAAGAACCTACCTCTGGTAGGTATCTCCACTATACCTTCCTCCAATCATCTTAAAAGTATGTCCCCTCATAATAGTCACTTCCGCTTTGGGAAAAGGTCCCTGGGTATCCACCCTATCTATGCCTCTCATCATCTTATATACCTCTGTCAAGTCACAGCTCATCCTTCTTCGCTCCAAAGAGAAAAGCCTTAGCTCCCTCAACCTTTCCACATAAGACCTGGCCTCCAGTCCAGGCAGCATTCTGGTAAATCTCCTCTGCACCCTCACTAAAGCTTTCACATCCTTACTATAATGAGGCGATCAGAACTGAACACAATATTCCAAGTGTGGTCTAGCCAAGGTTTTAAGTAACTGAAGCATAACCTTGCGGGTCTTAAATTCAATTCCCTTGCCAATGAAAGCCAACGCACCATTAACTTGGGTAGCAACTTTGAGGGGCCTATCGATGAACCCAAGATCCCTCTGTTCCTCCACATTGCCAAGAATCCTGCAATTAACCCTATATTCTGCACTTAAATTCGACCTTCCAAAATGAATCACTTCACACTTTTCCAGGTTGAATTCCATCTGCCACTTCTTTTCCCAGCTTTGGATCTTGTCAATGTCCCGTTGCAACCTCCAACAGCTTTTCACACTATCCACCATGAGATCAAACTTGGTGTCATCATCAAACTTACTAACCCACCCTTCCACGTCCTCATCCAAGTCATTTATAAAGATGACAAAGAGTGGCGTTCCCAGAACAGATTCTTTGAGAACATTACTGATCACCGAGCTCCAGGCTGAATAATTTCCATCTATTGCAACCCTCTGGCTTCTATTGGAAAGCAAATTCTGTATTCAGACAACCAAATTTCAACGAATCCCATGTCTTCTAACTTTCTAAATGAGCCCACCTTCGGGAAACTAATCAAATGCTTATCGAAAATCCATATGCACCACATCCATTGCTCGATCTTCATCAATGTAATTTTCCACATCCTCAAAGAATTCAATAAGCCTTGTGAGGCATGACCTGCCCCTCACAAAGCCACATTGACTATTTCTAATCAACTTGTGCTGGTCCAAATAATCATAAACACTGTCTCTCAGAATCCTCCCCAATAATTTGTCCACCACAGAATGACTGATTGTTCTGTAATTCCCAGGATTATCCCTATTCCCTTTCTCGAACAAGGGAATAACATTTGCCATCCTACAATCATCTGGTAGTATTCCAGTAGACAGTGAGGACGCAAAAATCATCACCAAAGGAGAAGCATTCTCTTCCCTCGTTTCCCGTAGCAGACTTGGGCATATCCTGTCTGGCCCAGGGGACTTATCTATCCTCATGTTTTCCAAAATTTGTAGCACATCTTCCTTCCTAACATCAACCTGTTCGAGCGTATCTGCCTTTTTCATGCTATCCTCACAAATGTTAAGGTCCCTGTCACTGGTGAATACTGAAGCAAAGTATTCATTAAGGACCTCCCCTACCTCATCCCACACTGCGCACAAGTTGCCTCCACTATCCCTGATAGACACTACCGTTACTCTGACAATCCTCTTGTTCCTCACGTAAGTGTAGAATGCCTTGGGATTTTCCTAAATCCTACCTGCCATACCCCACTTCTTGCTCTCCTAAGTCAATTCTTCAGTTCCTTCCTGGCTACCTTGTCGACCTCGAGAGCCCTGTCCGATCCTTGTTTCCCTAACCTTAAGTAAGCTTCCTTCTTCCTCTTGACTAGATGTTCCAAGTGTCTCGTCATCCAAGGCTCCTTCACCCTACCATCCTTTCCTTGCATCAGTGGGACAATCCTATCCAGTAGCTGTAGTAAGTGCTCCCTAAACAACCTCCAAATTTCTGTCGTGCATTTCTCTGAGAACATCTATTCCCAAATTCCTCTCCGAAGTTCTTGCCTGACTGCATTGTAATCCCTCCTCCCCCAAAAGTGAAATAACATATGTGGGCTCATCGAGGAGTTGTACCCAGGACCTCTCGCATGTTCACACTGCATAGTACCCTAAGCAAGGGTCATACCACGAAATAAAAAACTCTTTCCTGTTTGTGGCTTCATATAATCCATATAATTGCTATGGGAAATTGCCCCGTTATGTGCCGGGATGTGCAGGCCAGGTTGGTAAGGCATGCTAAATGCTGGTTTATGAGGATTAGCGGTGTCACTACTTTATACTTGGCTCTGGACGAGAATGGCCACCGTTTCATATCGGGCTCTGGGGTGTCATGTTCACTCTTTTATGTTGGGCTCTGCGAGAGAGTGTTCACTGTTTTATATCGGACTCTGTGGGAGAAAGTTCACTGGTTTATATTGGGCTGTGGGGGAGAGTGGTTACGGTCTAACATCAGGCACTGGGGCCGAATGTTCACTATTGTACATCGGGCTCTGGGGAGATTAGTCACTGGTTTATATCGTTCCCTATTCTGCTCCTCCTATACCTTCACGGGTGTGATATGTGCTGCAACAAATACCTTCAGCCCTTCAAACGAAACAAAAATGATTGGCAAGCTGAACGTATCTTTTAGACTCGGTAACCAGCAAATGCTTTGGGTCTGTGAGAATGTATATTCCGATAAAGAAAATACGAGCTCTACAACATTTCTGGGATTTACCTTTTCATGTTGGAATATGATTCTGTTCCTTGTTCAAACCAGAATAACTTTCCGGTGTAAGTGTGACATGATCAGCACCGGACTGCAGGAAAAATGCACAAAAGCCGAGTGAGCCGCGCAAGAGATGATACCGTGCAACATAATTACAGTTATTAAGCCTGTGATGCAAAATAAGTGACTCTGAAAAAAAATCCTTCGTCTCGAATGGTAAGCAGATTTAGAATCTGTGAATGGCAGCACCCATTGCGAAATTGTTCCACAGGCAGTCCAGGCACGAGCAACATTATCATAATCCCTTTCACTTTCCTTGTTTTTCTTCTTAGCTGGTCAGTATTCCGGCGAAGATTTTCACTTCTGGGCAAGAGCAAATACCAGCGGTCACACGACACCATGTCATGTGAGCTATTGTCTCAAAAATGATTTTTGCGATGTTGCTGCTGGAACACTACAAAAGTGATGGCACCCGGAAAGCCTTCGAGGAAGCCTATCCTCCTCGTCCATTTTCTTACCTGCTCGGCTATGACCAGCTACAATATCAATTTCCCACCAGATGCCAATACAACAATACCCCGGAGCGTTTCCAAACTGCTCCTCCAAATACACTGGAGGTTTAATCCAACGCCACTTCCTGGAAACTGCTCAAGTCAGGAATAAAAAGAATAGAGTAAGAATGACTCACGAAAAGTGAACGCAAGCAATCACACTCTCGATTAGAGATAAAAGGTACTGCAGATGCTGGAGAATCCGAGATAACAAGCGAAGGGTTTAGGCCCGAAACGTCAAGTTTTCCTGCTCCTATGATGCTGCTTGACCTGCTGTGTTCATCCAGCCCCATGCTTGTTATCTCACACTCTCGATTAGATTAGGTTTCCCTTCTGATCAATAATGCAGGTGCGCCTGCACCGCAACGATTGCAGCAGATCAAGAAGGTGGCTCATCAGCTCCCTTCTCCAGAACAGAAATGAAGGAAATGACAGAAATTTCACATTGCAATACCCTCCTTCTCGCCATAAAAGGCAAACAAAGCAAATAGACTCAATGCAGGCCTTTGTTTCACACCAGTAGCAAAATAACGATCTGTGTTTACTTTCAGCGAATAGTGTGAGCAACGCAACTTGCCTGGGACATGGTGTAGCAGCACAGCCTGCTTGTTCCCGCTGTCATACTGGGGGCATTCCGCATGTGATAGCCTCTGCACCAAGGAAACATGCCGTGGACTCTGACCCGATGGAGGCTTTGTGCTGTCCCATGTCAAATATTACTTTGGGCAAAACAAGGAGAAGTTAAACGCAGCTAGTCACAGTGGAATTTGAGCCCACACATTCTCAAAGGCTGGAACCTGAACCCAGCAAGTTATACTACTCAGCCATGTCACCACATGACACCCTCAGACATCAGATATGACATTTTCTAATGATGCTACTGCACACAACTGATGCAAAGGCACTGGGAAATTCTTGTGAGGAACCCAATTCTTCTTGTGTGTTTTCTTTGCAGCTTAGCTATGCCTGGCTACAATATCAGTTCCGCACCAGATGCCAATAGCCTTCAAACAAAGCCAAAAGCAACGCAAAGCCGAACGCATCTTGTGAGATTCGGTTGAGCAACAAATACAATGTGCCTGTGAGAAGGTCTTCTATGCTACGATAAAGAACACTGCACCATATTTCCGGGTTCAGCCACATCACTTCTGTCACACACTGACAACTCGCACTTTTTCCCCTCTGTTACCGAGAATTATGATTTTATTGAATAAACCCACACGATCACAAAAGAAGATAATTTCCCCTATGAATTGGGTAACATTCAGAAGACTTCACTGATGTTTTCCGTGGTATCCTCAGAATTAGGTAATTCTGGTTCAGCTCCATTTGACATGGAGCCGCCCAGGAAGTGACCATTCTCATTCTGTGACACTGAACAGTCTTGTTGGCGCAGGATTGGAGTTGGATTTGCTCGTTTAAAGGTCTTGTAATTTATTATACAAGCGGCTGCACCGACAAACTGATCTCTGAGACTTCCAGTGAGGTGGAAACAATTTGCACTCTAAAACAGGAAACCAGTATCTTAATCAAAGCAGCAGAAGAGAAATCATGTTTTAGGCGTAGCTAAAGCTGCTGGAGGACTGAATAACTCGGCTTCACCTCATAAAGTAAAGTTGCAAAAAGCAAAGACACCTAGCTGGGGCTTGAACTCACAACCGTGAGATTAATAATCTCACACTCTACCAATTGAGCCAGCCAGGCTCAAAGACGCACTACTTAGTTTCCCATTTCACACTGAGCCAAATCCCCTGCAACCGAATTTCAATGTGCCAAAGATGATCCACCTGGAAAATCACAAGTTTTCAGTTCATTCCTCTCAATCACAAATGATATCAGCTACATCTTCCACGTTTCAGCTGTTACTGCTTCAGACCAATGTAATCCATTTTCAGCGCTTGTTCCGGGATTTAACATTCAAAATTCATATTTTAATGTCGGTGCCCTCAACCTTGAGTTGCCCATGCGACTGTCAGTCACTCTGAGAGACGGTCAATCTGCTTCAATAAACCCAGTCATTTCTGTTACAGACTGTGTGAAATGCGTGTCTGTCTGCCCAGTTTCACTCAATACATTCAGCACTTTATTTATTCAGTACGTCAGCAAATTCTGCCGCTTCGCATCTGGGTACTGGATTTTCACAGTTTGGTTAAAAATATTTGAAGAAGAATTTGCTGCAGCCGCTGTGAAATATAAAAGGAGTTTCGCTCTTTTCCACACGGAAACAGCTGTTCAGAAGGAATAGATTTCCACTCGTTGCATCAGTTAAGATTTCCCAAGTGATGCTCAGAGTAAGTTCCATTTACTTGGAGATTGTGTCAATGTTGCTCTGAAGTTTACTGAGGGGGATGGAATCTCCTTGTGTTTTCCTGAGCCTGTGCTCGGTGCATTGAGAGGTTTGGCCCCGGTTGGAGGATCTTGCCTCCCAAGGATGGACACGAAGTGGCTGATTGAATCTGCAGTGGCCGCTTTCTGCTGGCAGCGGAGGATTGAAGAGTGCGGGGTCAAATCCTACTGCTTGTCCCTGTCTCACTCCGTGTGGAGCAGGGGAAGTGAAAATCATTCATAGGTTTATTTGATTTCAATCTCTTCATAGATTTCTATGAATTAAATTAAGGTACATGTTGAGAATAACTGCATTAAAACCTTTATGTCGGGGGTTTGATTGGATAACTGTGGAGCTGACAAAGTTTCGAAGCTACCTCCTGACGGTAGAATCCTGACTGACAATCTCCTGTGTCACCAGAAACTTCGATGAGTAGGAAAATACAAGAGGCTGCATTCCTGGGTAATCTCAAAACACCAGCCTTTCTCTCAATATCCGAATGCACTGCCCAATTGCAAAACAGAACCTGTTAACATTAGGCTCTGCAAAAACTCCGAATGCAGGGAGTCAGCCTCATTGCTCAGCTGGAAGTCTTTCAGTTTTCAGAACCTATTACTGGTTTATGTGTGATGCTTACATGCAGTAGAGTTGTGGTGTAAGCTCGAACATGATCAAGAATGGTAACGTTCACAGCATGAACAGCCAGCAAAGATAATCACTGTCACTGCTTCACTTCAAGGTCCCTGATTTGTGAAGCTGTGAGTTTTACTGGCAATGAAAATACATTTGTCGTCATGAGGCTGCTTCAGTGTCTCCTCTTTTTCTGCTCGATTCACCATGAAGTACCTTTCTGCTGTTTCGCAAACACTTCTGTTTCTCCTTTTCTTGTATTCTCATCCCTTCATTCACAGTTTGGTCAGAATAACGAGGTGAAGCTAGATAAACTGTAGCCTTACTGGGGAATGTTGTGGTAATGGCACAGACATTTTTCTTTTCCTTTTCTGTCAGTTAGCAGCCACGCCGAATGGAGAATTGGTCCTTTCAGTGTCTACCACAATATGTGTCTCTATTTGTCTCTCTTTGACTTTGTGTACCCACTTCACCCCCTTTCACACTCTCCGACACTCCATTATCCACATCCCTCATTTCCCATTTCTGCTCACCCTCATTCATTTTTACACCAACAGTAAAGACTTCGCTACAATAATATAATTGTGGTGGCATTTTTATTCTGATGGATTAGGAATTCTATTTTGAATTCTGAAGATTCACAATCTTTTGAGACAAGGAATGACTCCTTACCTCAGTCATAACAGACAGACACATTATCCAAGGAATGTGAGCCCAGTACTAGACACTCCACCTCAAAGTGTCTCCGAATTTCAGACTTTTCAAAGAGCAGAAATGGGAAATGGAGGATGTGGACAATGGAGTGTCGGAGAAT
Source organism: Ginglymostoma cirratum (assembly GCA_024137785.1). Classification (NCBI taxonomy): domain Eukaryota; kingdom Metazoa; phylum Chordata; class Chondrichthyes; order Orectolobiformes; family Ginglymostomatidae; genus Ginglymostoma; species Ginglymostoma cirratum. The sequence goes on from JAHRHZ010000134.1 coordinate 3,861,333, forward strand.
ATGAAAGGGGGTGAGGTGGATACGCAGAGTCAAAGAGAGACAAATAGAGACACATATTGTGGTAGACACTGAAGGGACCAATTCTCCATTCGGCATGGCTGCTAACTGACAGAAAGGATAAGAAAAAGGCAACCATTTAAGCAGAGCCTTTCACCACCTCATGGCAACGGAAGCAGCATTACAGCTGATGAAGTCCCTTTCGAGTTGTAAAGTTGGCGTGAGTAAGCTAATGAGAGAGCGATTTTGATAAATACGTTGATTTGACAGATAAAGCGAATAATTTCTCCCGACACTATAATATAGAAAAGCATAATTAACCTAGTAAGGACGAACAGTCAGTGGATCTGAAACGTCAGATCTGTTTCTCTCTGCAGATGCTGCCAGGCATGCTGAGTTTCTCTACACATTTCTATTTTATGTCAGATTGCCTCAGTTCTTTGTTTTATGTTAACCTGCACAACGCTTGAGACAAATCAGATTAGCTGCTATCTCCTGATCAGTCAGAAGTGCTGTCATCACGATAAATTAGCACAACAGAACTTCTATTCTCTGACTGGGAATAGAACTCGGGCAGCGGCAGTGAAAGCACTAAATCGTAACCATTAGCCCAGCAAGAAATACAGCAGATCGGCTCGAGTCTTTTCTTAATGACACTGCGTTTGTGTTTTCATTTCTGATCATATTCGCTGCAGATCAGTTTCTCCCTCTCTGAGTTTTTACAGTGTTGGAAGAAGACCATTTGGTCCATCGTTTCAGTGCAGCTCATCAAAACTCCATCCATTCTAGTTCCAGTTTCCAGCATTTGGCCCACAGCCTTGTGTGCTTTGACTTTACGAAGGCAAATGTCAATGCATTTATCCCTGTGATGTCAAATAACACAACAAATGGGCCCGAAGTTTCAGATGGTAAAACTGCGTTAATACCTCCTTGAGGAACTCATTCTCATTTTCAACCACAGAGGGAGACACAGGGGCATATCGCCGATCGCGACAGAGACCTCAGGTTTATACCTACTCCATGTGCTTCACGTCCGCAGTCCGTCCCCGGCACAAGCTTCTGCGATAAAAGACAGCTTTAGGTGGAACACAAACAACTTCTCTGGACAATGAGAACTGTTTCTGTGAGCTGTGATATAAAATGGACAGTGAGCTGAAATAGTCCCACAAGCTGCTCACTTGCAACTTTCAATTTCGAATACTCACCAACCCAATCACTGCAGCATCCGGGAATCTGACAGGACAGCCTCCGGCAGACATCCCTAACTAAAAGCAGCTGACACACAACATGTCGCATCTCTTTCTACCTGTGTCTCTGTCTCACCTCTAGATCTCTCTGGCCGACCAACTCTGATGTCAATGAGCTGCTTGATACAAACACAGGCAGATTGTGAAGCCAATCATTACCTGGAAAGCAGGGCCAGGAAATGTGAGGCATGAGGGATTGAGAAGCGATGGTTTTGCAAACGGCTGCGTAAAGAAACATCAGGATCTCATCTTCGTGATTCTCCCAGATAGTGATTCCAGGAATATGCACAGTGCCAGATACCCGAATCCCAATGTCTCAATGGATAACGTGTCTGATAGATAGACCAGGGGAGAGTCGGTTCGCTCCCTTCCTGGCTTTGGTGCACTGTGCAAACGTTGTCCAATCACTTCACAATCTAAGCTCACCGCAGCTGGTCTAAGAGGTCCCCAGCGCAGAAAAAGACCCCTCAGCCCATCAGGTCTGCAGCAGTTGAACTCAAGCCCCTGACTGTTCTCGTCTCGTTTTCCGGCACTTGCCTTATTGACTCACGAAGGTTAGCAACGTCAGCGTACATTTAAATGTACCTTCAGTCGTGTAAGGTTTTCTGCTTCTTGCTCTCTAACAGGCAGTGATTAGCATATGCCCCTCATAACAGATTTGGGTGAAGTATTCGTCGGCCACCTCTCCTGTAATATCTCTCGCAAACAAGAATACCAGGAGTAAATCCCTTTCAGCTCTCAGCCGTAGTCGACAGGATTCAAACAGGGCAGGGATAGCCAATTGATTTCCAGTACATCGCCTTAAACACTCGGACACGACTACACACGTTGCAATGGCTCTGCTTTCCAGGTCTCTCTTTCTCTCTGTGGAGCTGAGGAAGAATGAATCATTACTTGGATTGTTTGAATCCAATCACTTCACAGATTTCTAAAGGGTTAAATTCAGTACATGGTAGATCCGGCTGTTTCAACCCAACAGATGGGATAAACATTCATTTAAAAACAAAAATACAAATTTCAGGAAAAGCTCAGCAGATCTGGCAGAGAATCAGAGTCAACGTTTCAGGACGTTTCTGTTTTCTCCCACAAGTACTGCCAAACCTGCTGAGTTTCTCCCGCAGTTTTTGTTTATCTTATTGTCCCGTAGCCGAGATGAGATTTGAATTCCTGATGTGCAGAAATGAAAATCCTTTCAATGTCCCAAGCCAGTTCATGTCCCGAGAACATCAGAATCAACGTCCCAGCCTTTAAAAGAAGGGGCAGGTGTCTTGACTGTTTGTGCTCAGTCGGAAAGTTTACCCTTCATTCTCCTGTGATTCCTCTTTCCAAGAGTTTCGAAAGATTCAAAAAGCTGGAGACTGGGTTTTCTGTTTTGCTTCCTTGACATCACCCTACCCCCACATCCACTGTGTCAGTGAATTAAATGTGCCTCTCAGTCTGTCACAGACTTTCACTTTTGTTGTTTTTACAAAGTCGTGCCTTTTCACTGAGAAAATGCTGGGAATCCTCACAATCCTGCCCCTCCCCACTCACCAATAAGCATTTCTTTGATCAAAATACAACATGTCACACAGGAAGAAGAAATCTTCAACGTCATGAAAAACCTTCAGGAGGAGTCCTCTCAGTTTTCTGCTGTAATCTTAGCAAAAAGACCATTCTTACTTGAATTCTGTTTGTCACAGAGAGTGTACAGGGAGCGTGAAGATCCGATGCATCTTCAGTGCGCCCTATTTCTTGAATTTCAAAATTAGGCGATTTTCAGGTTCCTGACTTTAGACTCATTGTTCTGTTGTCCTGGCAATACATCCACATGATATATATTTCTTGGAGACTTTGCCTGTAACTCACACAATTATCAGAAAGTGGACAGCACCAACCAGCATTGGAACTGAACTCATTGCCTGCTATTGGATTTTACCAATACAGTCTGTAAAATTCAGCCTCACAGTTAATGTGAAGAGGAGCTGTGGGATTGCAGTTTCCTCTCCTGCTCTTCAATAAAGATCATTCCAACTGTAAAAGGAATAGTTGTTGATTGGAAACATTTCTTCCTGAACTCACTGCCATCTGCTTTAACAAGAGAGCTGAAATCTCCTTATGGATTGAAACGTAAAGTTGCGTGTTAACAAATTAAGTGAGAAAATATCTGTATAATGTTAGCAGCATGGCATTGTTACTGACTGAATGAAGCGACTGCCCGGAGGGAGGCGGTTGTGTGTTTAAACCCCACGATGAACACTTTGTGTTTGTGCAAACAACATCCCTGCAGCAGCGTTCCCAATATAAAATGGACAGGAAATTACCATGCGCAATTGAACAGCTACTGAATAGGAGAAACACTATCAAGCAGCATCCCCAAACAACAAGCTCTGCTTCGAAATAAAAAAGAAGCACTTTACTGAGCTGAGAAAGCATGCGCTTGAGGTGATTCGAGCATGTAACCTTCTGACTTAGAGTGAAGCATGCTACCATTGCACCACAAGCCCATAGTGGGCAGAGTCTCTGCTGTGCAGAATTAAATGAAGTGATCATACCCCAATGAGAAATTATTACGAAAAACGGATGCAGAAAGGTCGCGCACTTTCTGTATCTTTTCTCCCCGCTCTCTCCGCGGATCTATAATCGTCTTTTTCTTCACTCTCCATCGTTTGTCCGTCTTTTTTCTCCCTCATCCTGCCCTGCTCCACTTCATTCTTTCAGCCTCTCTGTTCTTGCCTTTTAACTTTCTCATTGACACATTCTGCTCTGAACTGGGGAAATTGATTCCAGTCTGTGTGTCACAGGGTGGATCCAGGAAGTACTCTCGAACCTCCATCAGGCACAATGAGAAGTAAACGATTTGGTTGTGGGATGGGAGTGAGGGTAGATTCCAATACAATTATGCTCAGGCATTTTCCACAAACGTTCTTGTGAGTAAACAACAAATCAAGTATCTGACTGTATTCCTGCATTTGCATCATTAGAAACATAATGTTCTTGGTTTCAAACAAACCTGACTTGCTTTCTTCAGCTCTGTCCGGGGTAGCACAATGGATAAAGTAATGATGTCTGTTTAGGGATTAGGAGGTTGTAGTTTTCTCTCTGGTCGAGTGCAATTCAAGACTTCTTTACACTTCCAAATTACTATTTCTCATTGGCCGGAAGCCGCGATGAGATTTGAACTTCTGTTGCACACGAACCACAATCCTTTCACAGTCTAAAATCGGCAAATGCTATCACGAACATCAGAGTGAATGTCCCAGCATCATTAAAGTAGTGGGAGCTGAAATAATGCCACAAGCTGCTCATGGGCACTTTTCAATTTCCCAAACCCACCAACTCAATCATGCAGTTCCTGACAATGGCAAGGAAACAAAATGGAAAACCCAGTCTCAGCTTTGTGAATCTTTAGAAACACTTTAGGAAGTGGAATCAGAGGAGAATTAAAGATGAACTGTCCCAATGATCAGAGACGGTCGTCTTTAAGAATCTGGAGCATTGACTTATGTTCTCGGAATCATTAACTGATCCGAGACATTGAAAGGATTCCTGTCACAGTTGCTCTGCTTCTGCAGTTGTCACTATCAATACCAATAAATCCTGATTCCTGAACAGGAACGGAAATAGGCCTTGGCGGTGAAAGCACCGAATCCAAACCACTAGCTGGAAGGAATCAATTATATTTGCATGAATATTTGTTCTGATTTAATTTCGTCAAACTGCAGCTTTTTCACATGTCTCCATTTGACGGTACAATATAATCTACATGGAAAAGGAACAAAAACACAAGTCTGGTGGAATTTGCACCTGCTAGGTAAAAGCAGGAATTGCGTCTCCAAGAGCTAGTTCACTTCCTAATTATTAGGGGATGACTTTCCTTATCAATTGAAAAAAGAAGCTCAGTTCCAATGATAATGCTTCACGGGGAAACAGATGCCAAACATTTCAAAACCATGAAATATATTTACAGTCAGTACTATTCAGCTGCACGCGTTCACAAAATTTATTTACATCTAAATTTCCTTTATCTGTTTTTGAAAATCATGATCAGTTGTGTCGCAATTTACAACGGGCTTCACTTTGAATAATATGCTACACTTCTCAAAACCATGAACGTTTTCACACTCAGTCTGAATCATCTGTTCACCACATTTCTTTACACCTAAAGTCATTCAAATTCAAATTGATTTCCCTTATTGGTCCTGCCTCACCCTGCCCTGCCACCCCCATCTGCACCCTCATCCCCGCCAGACCTGGCCACTGACTGTCTCCCCTTGTTAAAGTCACTCCATGTATGTTCGCTCATATATATTTTAAAACACTCTGGAATCAACTTCTACCTTCATTTCTGGAAAATCGTTGCCGAATTAAACAACTGTCTGAGTGAAAGAAATTCTACTCCGAAGTCTTTTTTAATCATTCACTGATACTATGGGATTTCTGACCTCTCTGACATTGATTCACTCGAAAGAGTGAATGTTTCTGCAATATGGACGCTCTGACCCTCGCATCATCAGGAAAATCTCTGTTAGTTTACTTTCCAATTTTTCCAGCATCCCGTGAATGTAATCCTGCTCCTGTCCACCATTCCGACAAAATCAGCTGCAGTTTTTCTCACCTCTACGGTTTTGGTGAAGAGTCAGGACTAGGATTACCTACATTGCTCGAACTGAGACCGAACTATAGGCATAACAGTTGTACAACGATCTCTTTGCTTAATTAATGTGATTTTTCCCTTTGTAAACTCAACTAACCCAAATTATTATCTAACCAGATCATGGACATCGTCCCTATGAGAAACAAATGCTCTCGACTCATTTCCTTTGGTACTTTCATGGAATGTGGATACGGCTTGTAACGCCAACATCCCTAAATCCCCGTGACCTGAGTGACTCTCAGCTATTTCGAAAGGTAATTGATATTCAACGACCTCCCTGTGGGGCAGTTGTCTCTTCCAGTGCAAACTGTGTCAGAGCAGTAAATTCCTTCACCAAATGTCAAAGCGATCCTGAAACCTGTACTTTTCCAAAAAAAAACTTATTTATTATGTGATAACAAGGTGTAGAGCTGCATGAACGCAGCAAGCCAAGCAGCATCAGAGGAGCAGGAAGGCTGTCATTTCGGGCTTAGGCCCTTCTTCAGAAATGAGGGAAGGGAAGGAGCTTCTGAAATAAATAGGGAGAGAGCGGGAGGCAGAAAGAATATGGGTAGAGGACAAGATAGGTGGAGAGGAGACAGACAGATCAAAGAGGGGGGGATGGAGCCAGTCATGGTGGGTGTAGGTGGGGAGGCAGGGTTGGGGTTGGTCAGTCCAGGGAGGACGGACAGGTCGAGGGGGAGGGATGAGGTTAATAGGTAGGAGATGGGGGTGGGGCTTGAGGTGGGAGGAGGGGATAGGTGGGAGGAAGGACAGGTTATGGAGGCGGGGACGACCTGAGCTGGTTTTGTGATGCGGTAGGAGGAGGGGAGATTTTGAAGCTTGTGAAGTCCACATTGATACCATTGGGCTGCAGGGTTCCCAAGCGGAATATGAGCTGCTGCTCCTGCTAACTTCTGGTAGCATCTTTGTGGCACTGCAGGAGGCCCAGGCTGGACATGTCGTCTGCAGAATGGGAGGGGGAGTTGAAATGGTTCGCGACTGGGAGGTGCAGTTGTTTAGTGCGAACCGAGTGTAGTGTTCTGCAAAGCAGTCCCCAAGCCTTCACTTGGTTTCCCCGTTGTAGAGGATGCCACAACAGGAACAGCGGATGCAGTATACCACATTAGCAGATGTGCAGGTGAACATCTGCTTGATGTGGAAAGTCTTCTCGGGGCCTGGGATGGGGGTGAGGGGGTGGTGTAGGGGGCAGGCGTAGCATCTCCTACCTACTAAACTCATTCACCCCCACCCCCGCCTTGACCTGTCCGTCCTCCCTGGACTGACCTATCTCCTCCCTACCTCCCTACCTACACTCACCTTTACTGGGTCCACCCCCGCCCATTTGACCTGTCTGTCTCCTCTCCTCCTATCTTGTCCTCTATCCATCTTCTATCCGCCTCCCCCCTCTCCATATTTATTTCAGAACCCCCTTCCCCTCCCCCATTTCTGAAGAAGCGTCTCGGACCGAAAAGTCAGCCTTCCTGCTCCTCTGATGCTGCTTGGCCTGCTGCGTTCATCCAGCTCTACACCTTGTTATCTCAGATTCTCCAGCATCTGCAGTTCCTACTATCTCTGAAACTTATTTATTGCGTATCGTCTTTCAATGTTGATGTCCCGTTTGTGCATCACTTCGTGCTTCCCTGTACTGAATTATACCGAATGATTACTTTGTGAATTAACATATTTCCCTCATCTCTCATTATTCTAAACTCTGTAACGCCTCGACTGATATTATTTGTATGCTCCAGGAGGACAAGCCTCACATCCCTGGGATGAATCCAGTGATGTGACCTCAAAGGCAACTGGGCTCGGAAATCATTACTGCACTGACCTGCAGTTGTGTGCTCATTAAAACCAAGACAATTACAGCAACAATTTCACATTCAGCTTTTGCAATCTGATTCCTGGAAAGGTTGACCCAAATCGTTTACAATGACTTCCACGTTTGTCTGAACACGATCATTCGCCATTCTTTCTTCTTCATCCCGTTCTGTATTTTAACATCAAACAATTTGTCAGTATATCTTGCTTTTCCAACAATTTCAAACAAACTCACTCATAGTTAACAAACCGATAGAAAGTGGCAGTTTAACCTTACCATAAAGCAGAGTGCGGTGGCCAAGAGGGAAGGCTTTGGTCTTGTAATCCAAAAGTCATGGATTCAATGCCCCCCTGTGCCTACCAGCGTACTGGGTGGTAACTTCGGACCCAAAGTATCCATTGTTGCCCCTTTTCACCTGACTGTTCCTCAAAGCTACGGTGCAACTCGGGAGCAGCGATCTTATTATGATTGAGTTTCCCGTTTTCTTTGCAGGAGTGAAGTTTGGACCCAAGATAAGCGTTGCAAACCTTAAAAGGGCAATGGTTTCAGTTTGAAATTAGAGCTGAAGTGAAATGAAAAATTAGGTTTAGAGTTGGCTCAGCATAGCTGCAATAGCAGAGATTTAAGGAGATATTCAGAATACTCAGAAATAAAAGCTCCATTGTCTTTGTCAGTTTTTCATCACTTTTGAAGATGAACAGACTTTTTTGCAGCCTCATTCTGGCTTCATAATTATACTCCGTCACACCACCCAGAAGGTAAGAGTCAGACAAATAGACACGCAGAAGGAGCAAACACCTTCAGTGCACGCACAATAACATATAGAGTGCTAAGGAAACAGACAGCATGCTGAGACGGAATGTGGTTATTTATGTGAAAGGATTCCTTGTATAACCTCTGTTACGTAAAGACTGTACTCACGTTGGAAAAATGAATTTCTTGCCGAGTAACCCTAACGAACAGCTAAATAATTGCCTCGCTACAGCTTAACGCTTACAGGCAGTGACATATCATCTTCTGGAGCAGCGTGACCTGTTGAAAGGGTGCTCGGCCCATCGACCGGAAATCAACACATCAAAGGTTTCATATGCACTGTTCAATGTATTTGCTGCTCCGGCAAGCAGATTTCAATTTCCCTGTCCTATAACTTCCTCAGCTTCATGCTTCCAGTAAACACTTCAGACCAGAACAAATCTATCTTCTGTTATCACTTTCATGCATCTTTTAGACCGACTTTGCGAAGAATAGTAGCTCGAGTTCCATGCAGAGATAGGGTAGGGGATGGATCAGGGTGGGATGATCTTTGGAGGGTCGGTGTAGACTCGATGGGCTGAATTGGCTGCTTCCACACTGTATGGGTTCTATGAGTAGTGGGTGAGATTGCTGAATTGCTCTCCGAGCTGGTTATAGTTCAGACGTTTCATCACCATGCTGGGTAACATCATCAGTGCGGCCTCTGATGAAGCAATGTTGTTCTACTCCGCTTGGTATTTATACAATCCGGTCTGTTGAGGTGTTTTGTGTCATTTCCGGTTCTTTTTTGCAAGGGTTTATATATGGGGTCTAATTCCACATCTGTATTGATTGCATTATGGGCCTTGAACCAGGCCTCTTGGAATTCATCTGCGTGTCGATAGTTGACTTGAGCGAGGATGGGCTCGTGGCCCCAGTTAAATTGGTGGCCTTCGTTGTCCGAGCGCACTGAAATCAGGGAAAGTTCGTCTTGTAGTTTTGCATCTCGCTGGTGTTCGTGTATGCTGATGGCTAGTTCCCTTCCTGTCTGGCCGATGTAATGTTTTTGGAAGTCCTTGCACGACATTTTGTACACTACCTTGGTCCTGCATATGGTGAGTGTGACCTCCTTGTGAGTGTTTGTTTTCATGTGGATGTGGGTTTGTGTGATATCCTGATTCCTCGTGGTCGTAGGACTCTTGTTGCTAGTTCTGTTTTGTTCTTCACATACGGCAGTGTGGCCAGTTTGTTAGTGTGTATTGTGTCTTCTTGGTGTTGTCTTCCTAGCAGCCATCTGCAGATGAAGTTGATGCATTGATAGCAAAGATCTTGTATAGGTGCTCTCCCGCCTTCTTGCGGATTATTAAGCCATTTTCTTCCACGTGCAGGCAGTGCCGTGGGTGGGATGCGCGCAAGAGCTCCTCTGCTCCCTCCCGAACACTTAATGGGGTGATCGGTTACAGACATGCGCTGGAAATTAACAACTTTGATTGCGAGCTTCCAAAAAATGCTGTTGTCCCAGACGCAGAAAGATGCTGAGTTGCTGGGAAGGAGAAAAATGGACATTGGAGACTCTTCCCTCAGATAAATCAACATGAGTTCTTTTTGTGCAGCTTGTTTAGTGTTCAGGATTCGTCTTCATACAGCAATCGTGCAGAATAACTCTTGCAACGCGGGTGTCGGTTTGTTTATTGTGGCCGGGCAAAAGTTAATATTTGACAGCAACAGTACCAAATTAAGAGACTCCGAGTGAAACTCTCACTCATGGTGCAATTCTAGTGCAGAAATAAGCCATTTCATTCATCGAGCAAACTGCGACTCTCTTGTTGCTTGTGTCTCTCTGTCCTTTTTTTTGAGGAACGGTGATATCTGTCCTAATAATGATGTCTGTGTTGTGATGCTGTGTCCGAAAGGCTGATCTTTGAGTTGTTTTGATTCTTATTACTTTCGTGGTTCTCTTGTTGTTCACAACTTCCCATATCACATGAAGGACGATGCTGTCTGAAACAGCGTGGGGAAATACTGCAGGGCGCCCTTAGCATCGAACACACTGCAACTAATGTGTTTCAACCACAACCAGCTTTTTATGGGAGGTCTCATTCAACGTCGGATTGCGTGGGCAAACATCACGAGACACCTTTTCTTCGCTTTCAATACGTGTTTGGCCTTGCCCTGTGGGCCGCAATGGCATCCCTGCCGAGTCCCTCCTTCTAGAAGTCCGACCTTATTGAACACAGGCTCTTTTTCGGAAAGCTGAACGGGCGATTTGGCAAAACTTGAAGCCAGCAATCAGGGCTTGTCCGGGAATTGAAGCCCGGACCTCTCGCACATTCACGATCCATGACCGCCAAAGCGAGAATCATACTCCGAGACCAACGAGCCACGGCCAGAAACTGGTGCTCACCCCCGACCCAGCTGAAAATCGGTCAGATTGAAGTGCATTTCACGTTGCTCCTGGTATCGAAAGCAGCAAATAATTTCAAAAACATCTTCTGATTCTGTCTCCCTGCACTCGATACAGTGTATAAAATTCAGGCTCACTGTGAACGTGGAGAGCGGCTGGCACACCATGGTTTCTGCACCTGCTGTTGAAAAAAAAATCACTGCAACTGTGTCCAGTGAGAGGAAAGGAATTGCCTCTTTTTTGGAAATGTTTCTTTCTGAACTCACTGTCACTCATTTATGACAGAAGGGGAGCTGGAATCTCCTGATAAATCGAAACATTAATTTGTGTTTATGGATTAACTGGTAAAATGTCAGTGTAATGGTATTAAGACCACGCTATCAGCCACTGAAAGAAGCGGCTGCCCAGAGGGAGGCCACTGTGTTTTAACCCCGTGATGACCAGTTTATGTTTTATTTGTGACATTGCGGGAGCTGAGCGTTTACCCAAACACTGCACAACACATCCGTGAAACATTGTTTCCATGTTAAACTGAGAGGGTAACTTTGAGAGCAATCGAAAAACAACAGTAAAATAGATTTTGGTCCACAAGCATCGTAATACAGGGTTTAAGGGAACTTATCTGCATATGAGCAGCGTGAGCCTGACGTGATTTGAACACCCAACAGTCTGACGTGGAAATAGATGCGCTAACTTTACACCACAAGCTCACACACACAGCTCTGCTGCTGTACAGGATTAAGGGAAGTGATCGCACGTAATGATTTTAAACTATTATTGACAAAGGTCAAAGGGTTGTACTCTGCTAAACCACCATCCACCTCTGCCACTCTCCATTCCTCTTTCTCTCTCTGCCTGTCTATCTGTCCCTCTGTCTCCTTCATTCTGATCTTCTCTACTTCATTGCCTCAACTTGTCTCTCATGTTCTCTACCTTTTTTTGCCTCATATAGCATGCTCCGTATTTGCATGACACTGGGAAAATTGATTCTGTATGTCACGGGGCGAATCCAGGGCTTATTCTCGACACTTTCTTCAAATACAACGAGACAGAAAGGATCTGAGAGGGAAGAAACAACTGACGAGATTCTAGACCCTCTTCCGGATATTCTTCAGTAAATTCAGCCACCAAGAGTAAATATTTCTCCAACTTCACGAAGAAACCCATCATAAATATCATCAATACAAATACAGAATCCCAAGAGTAGCTTCATTTAAGGCCAGACACGTAAGTGCCTGAGATTGTAATGTAGAAATATAAATACCTGGAGATGTAATTACATTTCATCGAATGATTCAGTACCACATGACCCACGACTGATCCATATTCATTGTCCAGAAGCCAACATTATTATTGTATCACAATAGTTGAAGGCCATTATCACTGATGTTATATGACATCATTGTGCAGCTAGTAGGCCCGGCGACAGTTTATTAAAAAAAGAACCTCACCGTGGGTCAGACTGCCCTGTGTCGGGCAGCATTTGTATGGCCAACCGCAATCATTTCATACAATACAAAATCTCCAAATTAAACAAGCTCGAGGCATTCTCCTTTCTTCTCGCTGAAAGTTGAATACCCATCAAGCTAGATAATGATTTCTGTGGGCAGTTAATTAAAGTCCAAAACGATGAGATGCGATGTCAAAACCATTTAAAAGTAACATCTTCACCCGCCCCCACCCCACCCAGCCCCGCTTTGAGTTATAAACTCATTGCTTGATCACTCGACCAAAGCCTAAAGCAAAGAAGTTCCCATGAAATCACAGCCCGAATACAGCAAGTATTTTATTCGGCCCATCCATTTTGTTGTCCTGCAAAGAGGCATAAGTCGCACTTGAATTTCACCTGAGGAAATTGGAGACAGAGTGCAGAGTCAGTTTGTATTTATCCAACACACACAGTTAGTTCCGTTGACAAGGCGTGTTTGCAGTGCCTGACTGTCCCTATAACTCCATAATGAACGCCCCACCCTTTATTTCGGAACAGTATAACTGATAGAAGAAAATTGTCATCTTAGTAGTTGCAATATGAAGTTTGAACTGGCTGATACCGGGCTTCAGGGATCGTATAGATTGTTTCACATCAGTCTCTGTATTGCATTTAGTCAACACGTTCAGCTGTTGACCAATATATCCACGGAGTTGAAATTTTCACTGTTTCCAGATCATACATTTCCGACCCGTCAATTAGCTGTTAGAAAATATTCTCCTATCATTGAACAGTCTGCGGATATCCAGTACATTCAGGACCAGGCATCTTATAACAATATTCTTTCAAACTCAACATGCAAAAAATGTAACCGAACATATACCTATACATAATTTATGAGAAATCTACGGAGCTCTCGGTTTCAATCAAAACCGATAATGATACTTTCTTCCTCAAAGAAAACAGAGAAAAGCACCAAGACGATCAATATTCCAAACCCACACAAGCCAGTTACCTGCTACCAGCGACAAGCAACAACTTAAGCTTCTTTGAAGTCCCATTCTGCTGCTTCTGATCATCCCACGCCTCCTCATGGATTCCCACAACTGAGTTCTAGATCTGTTCGCAGTCTGACCCATTTAAAACGGTGATAGTACTATATAAGACATTAATTGGTATCCACCATGTGAAGGCGAGACTTCAAACCCTCAAGAATTATATTTTGGTCGCTTCCTGTCTTTACTGTCATGGATGAGTCTGCTGAGGACATTTTGGTGAGGATGAGTTCAAGCTTGTTTTCCCTCTTCTTGGGTCTCTCACAACCTACAGACCCAATCGAACAATTATACCCTTTAGGACTCGGCCAGCTGCTGCCGAGCCACTCAGGATGACGGAGATAGAAATCGCCATTACAGAGTTCATTCTGCACTCTTACCCACTTCAGCGTTCCGTCCAAGCGCTGTTCAACATGGAAGAGTACTGATTCTCCTCCCGACTGTGTTGCAATATGTTCCCACCTCTGCTCGGTCTGTCATGAAGGTGGAACAGGACACATCCATGGATGGTGATGGTGAATCTGGGACATTGTCTGTAAGATATGATTCTGTGAGTTTCAGATTGATTGTAATTTTACAGGAATAACAACTGTCCTTTGCCAGTTTTCCTCTTACAGAATAAAGCCTGTAACATTCATTGTAGAGACACGGAAACAGTCTGATCTCACCCCCTGAGGAGATATCCGTGTCATCAGGAACCAGCTATCTTGAAACCCAGGCCAGCTCGCTTCGAGCCAATCCACTTCTTATCCTTTCCCAAGCATCTGATTGTGCTGCAGCAGAGATTCCATTTAAATTCCTGATCTTTTCAAAGAATGATGTTTATCTCAATGTCTGAGATCATGTAATGACACTGAAAACATCAGAGTCAATTTTCCAGCGTCTTCAAGAAGGAAAAGGTGTCTTAACTGGCTCTGATCAATCAGACCATTCACTCTCACCTGCGCCTGGTTCACAAAGAGTTTTGAAAGATTCACGAAGCTGGAGACTGTGTTCTCTGCTTTGTTTCCTTTCCAAGTTTCAAAATACTAACTTACAATTTTGCCGCTGATTATCATGTTGTGGATGGACAGCGTTGGGCGTGAGAAGTTTGTTTGAGCTGATAGCGAGAAATTCTTTCCAGTGACCAAAGTGAGCGAACAGACCACTTGGATTTAAGGAATACATATTTGTATTCAGATAGCGCTTTAACAAAGCAGCGACAAAGCTGATTTGCTCATGGACAGGGACTCTTTCAAACTGGAGTAGATATTTGATGCATTGGATTTGGGTTGAGAGGCTCAGCATCCATTCACAAGACAGGGTTTACTGTCATTAGAATGAACATGGATAGCGTTTACTTGGATATGAAGATATCATAAAAGACACTGACTGGGTTTACTGGAATATTAAATCATTAGGAAGGACTCAGAATGCGGTAACTGAGATATGAGGACATGATGAAGGACGCAGGCAGGGTTTGGTGAGTTCTCAAAAACACGGTAAACTGTCTCAAATGTTTCCTGTTATCTGTAACTGAAATAATCTCTCAGAATGATGTTATTTGTCACACGAGCCAAGATTGTAAGTGTTGGAACAATGCACTAGTCGAGACTGTCCGCTCTCACACATCCCACTTCTCTCCAGGAGCTGTCAGGATGATGGCCTGAAGTGCCTTATCCCATTCTCTGTCACTCTGGGATTATTTGAATAATAAAATCTATTCTCTGAACTGTGAACAATGTGCTGAAGTTTATACACATCAGATGCAATGGGTCTGAGACACAGGACTTCATTTAGTACCACACCACCCTGAATCAGACAGCTGAGCCCTCCCTGTGACATCGAGAAGGACACAGACACAGGTCACCATTTTTGGAGAGATTCTCTTTTTCGCAGTAGCTCTCCATTTTTCGCACTGTCTCAGATGCAGTAATTTGGGCAAGATTGCATGCACAATCTCCCTTTTGCACAACCTTCCACATTTTCCATACCTCCCACTCCAAACACACCCCTCCCCTGTCCTGCAAGCTCGTGTTTGACAGGGATCTGAAAGGCGGCCTGCCAGTGGAAGATCATTTACTATAGCCACCAATGGAGAGAGCATGAGTTTACAGAGCCTCCTGGGAGCAAGGGTTCAGAATGGGATGAAGCTGTTCTTAAAAACTCAGTGCTGCTTTCCTGTTAACAATTCTGGGCTATTGCTGGTTTAAAGATCTTGCGGTATGATTCCTGTTTCACGTGGATGAAGTAAATAGGAACAGCTCTGCGTTTGGCACCACTCGACTCTTCACTGGTGAGGTCTGATTTTGATGAGATCGAATTCAGCCTGACATCTGAGGCGAGTATTTTTTTAAGTTCGTTCACAGGATAAGCACATCGCTGGAGAGGCAAAAATTGTATCAGAGATAAAAGGTACAGCAGATGCAGGAGGCGCCTCAATCTCTACCCCTCTCAAACACTCCAACCTCTCCCCCGCAGAACGTGCAGCCCTCCGCTCCAATCTCAACCTGACCATAAAACCCGCGGACAAGGGAGGCGCAGTCGTAGTATGGCGCACTGACCTCGACATTGCTGAAGCCAGGCGCCAACTCTCTGACACGTCCTCCTACCGCCCCCTGGATCGTGACCCCACCCCCGAGCACCAAACCATCATCAAAAAAAATCCCTCTTCCGTACCTACACTGGCCCGAAACCCCACTTCTTCCTCCGTTACATTGATGACTGCATCGGCGCCGCCTCGTGTTCCCACGAGGAGCTCGAACAATTCATCCACTTCACCAACACCTTCCACCCCAACCTGAAGTTCACCTGGACCATCTCCAACACTTCTCTCTCCTTCCTGGACCTCTCTGTCTCCATCTCGGGTAACCACCTAGAAACCGATGTCCATTTCAAGCCCACTGACTCCCACAGCTACCTGGAATGCACCTCCTCCCACCCACCTACATGCAAAAATGCCATCCCCTATTCCCAATTCCTTCGCCTCCGCCGCATCTGCTCCCAGGATGAGACATTCCACTCCTGTACATCTCAGATGTCCTCATTCTTCAGGGACCGCAACTTCCCACCTTCAGTGGTCGAGAACGCCCTCGACCGTGTCTCCCGCATTTCCCGTAACACATCCCTCACGCCCCGTCCCCGCAATAATAACCAAAAAAGAATACCCCTCGTCCTCACGTACCACCCCACCAACCTCCGGATCCAACGCATCATCCTCCGACACTTCCGCCATCTGCAATCAGACCCCACCACCAAAGACATCTTTCCCTCCCCACCCTTATCTGCCTTCGGGAGGGACCACTCCCTCCGCGACTACCTTGTCCGCTCCACACTCCCCTCCAGCCCCACCACACCCGGCACTTTTCCCTGCAACCGCAGGAAGTGCTACACCTGCCTCCACACCTCCTCCCTCACCCCAATCCCAGGCCCCAAGAAGCCTTTCCACATCAGGCAGATGTTCGCCTGCACGTCTGCCAATGTGGTATACTGCATCCGCTGTACCCGTTGTGGCTTCCTCGACATCGGGGAAACCAAGCGGAGGCTTGGGGACCGCTTTGCAGAACACCTGCGCTCAGTTCGCAACAAACAACTGCACCTCCCAGTCGCGAACCATTTCAACTCCCCCTCCCATTCCTCAGACGACATGTCCATCCTGGCCCTCCTGCAATGCCACAGTGATGCCACCCGAAGGCTGCAGGAACAACAAATCATATTCAGCCTAGTAACCCTGCAGCCCAGTGGTATCAATGTGGATTTCACAAGCTTCAAAATCTCCCCTCCCCCAACCGCATCCCAAAACCAGCCCAGCTCATCTCCACCTCCCTAACCTGTTTTTCCTCTCACCTATCCCCTCCTCCCACCTCAAGCCCCACCCCCATCTCCTATCTACTAACATCATCCAGCCCCCTTGACCTGTCCGTCCTCCCTGGACTGACTTATCTCCTCCCTACCCGCCCCCACCTACACTCACCTTTACTGGCTCCATTCCCGCCTCTTCGACCTGTCTGCCTCCTCTCCACCTATCCTCTCCTCTATCCATCCTCTATCCGCCTCCCCCTCTCTCCCTATTTATTTCAGAACCCTCTTCCCCTCCCCCATTTCTGATGAAGAGTCTCGGCCCGAAACGTCAAGTTTTCCTGCTCCTATGATGCTGCTTGGCCTACTGTGTTCATCCAGCCCCACGCCTTGTTATCGCTGGAGAGGCAGTATTTATTGCCCCGAGTGCAGTTAAGAGTCAACCACATTGCTCTGGGTCTGGAGTCGCATTGGAGGCATTTTCCTTTTCCGAAGGACATTAGTGAACTAGATGTGTTTTCTCCATCGCAAGCTTAATTCCAAATATTTATTGAACTCCAATGCCACCATATGAACCTGGATCCCCAGAAGAATTAACAGTCCAGCAGTAATACCTCTGAGCCATCGCCTCCCCATTACCGCAGACAAGCAAATCTTAAAGAACCTCTGCCCGTGGAAACCAGCCTTCATCCTTGGTGGTGAAAAGTCCTACATAAACACAACTCTCTCTATCTTCAATCTGCTAAAATCCCAGTTCCCTGTTTACTGATCCTGATGGGTGAAAACAGTTTCTCCCTGGCTGCATAGTTCAAACAGTAGCACCATGAAATCTCCGTTTAATCTTCTTTGCTCTGAACAGAACAATCCCGACCTCTGGAATCTCTCCAAAAAACTAAATTCTCTCGTCCCCGGGCATGATGAAGTCTGAGGATTGCGACGAGATTTTGTGGGGAAAAAAACATTCGGTAGTTGGAAATATGGAAAGGAAACAAAACAGCAGTCTCCACCTTTGTGAAACTTTCAAAACATTTTGTGATTCACGTGGAAGAAAATGGTTCAATCCACCAACGGAGAGGCCCAGTTCCAGGGGAAGGGACATTCAGAACCGTCCCGGGAGCAGAGAGACAGAATGAGAGGAAAATGTTCCTGAAACCCTTGGCTGCTTCGAAATCCTGGAACAACGTGGGAGGTATTTCGCTCTGAACAAGTTTCAGTTAGTTAGGCCTAGCGGTATGATTCTCGCTTCTGGTATCATACCATGTTGACATGTGAGAAGTCCCGGGTTCAACTCCCGGACGAGCCCCGGTTTCTTGCTTCACGTTTGCCACAATGTCCCTCGTTAAATGAGGTCGGGTTGCCTGAAGTGGGGCTGGGGCAGGGGTACCATTGCAGTGAACACGGCAAAAGGAAACACTTGTTTAAAGCAAAAACAAGTGTTCAGGTTGTTCATCCCACACAATCTGCCTCTGAATGAATCCTCCAGCTGCATTATAGCTCTGTACTGGGCTTGAAACTTCCGGAAGCGGGGTTGTGAAGTGATTGGAGACAGCGTTGAACAGATTCACGTGAATGGTGCTGTGTATGAGGAATGTGCTGTGAGGCTGCAGGGCTAACCCCTGACCAACCGTGCCGCCCCTTTGAATGTTCTCCTTTGAAAAAATACAGAAAGAAACAATCTCCTTTGCTTTGGTTTAAAACTGATATTATCACCTGTTTAAGCTGAGGGAAATCTAACAAGAGGAATGGGGTCATTGTGGTGAATTGACCAGGAGTGGTGTGTAAATAGTGGGCAGTAAGGCATAACCGATTAGGGCCAAAACTGAGCCTTGCATCAACACCTCCACACTCTCTTCCTGCTTCATACCCCCTAGCCTTATTGCCTTTCACAATTGTTTCAACACCACCCGCTCCCGCTCTGCTTTTGAACATGTGCCTGACCAATTGTAGGTGCCCAGTTACAAACTGTAACTTTTGAACATGGATGCATGGGATATCGACATCACTCAATGGGATTGGATTTATTGCCCATCCATAATTACCCCACAGATGGAGGTGACGAGTTACTTTCTTGAACATTCGAACTCCTTGGCACCTAGGTACAGGTTTAAAGCTATGAGGAAGGGAGTTCCAGGATTTAGACTAAGCAATACTGAAGGAACAGCGGCATATATCAAACTCAGAACGGTCAGAAACTTGGAGAGAATTTGTGGTGGTAGTGTTCCCGTGCATCTGCTGCCATTATCCTCAAAATGAAGGCAAACTCTCATTGGACTGATTCTGGCATATTCAGGGCGTGCGTTCTGTGCGTATCCAGGAATTCATTTTCATTCCAATAAATAACAAGAAGAGAAATACATCTTCAATTCCTGACTGGGAATTGTATCCACACCTGAGTTATGCAAACCCTGAATGCCACCCTTGACACTAATCCGTGCGACCTGACGTACACACTCCCGTGCCTGTTCTTACACCAGAAGCACCTTCACCAGCGAAGTGTCTCTGTCCAACTTTCGAAATGATTCATATTATCGCACTGGGTTTCAAAGTGAAGAAAGCGGAACTGTGATAACCTGATGTTGTTCAGTAGATGTATTGCAGAAAAGTACAAAACGGGCTGCTGTTAACAGGAGATAGCAAGAACTGCAGATCCTTTATTCGTTCAAAGGATGAGGGCGACGCTGGCTAGACCAACATTTATTACTCATTCCTAATTGCCAAAAAAGGCCGTTACGATTCAACCACATGGCTGTGGTTCTGGAGTCACTTGTAGGTCAGGCCACGTAAGGATGACACTTTTCTTCCCTAAAGGACATTAGTGAAGCAGGTAGGTTTTTCCCCACAATCAACAATGGATTCACGATCATCACTAGATTCTTAATTCCAGAGTTTTACTGAATTGAAATTCCACCATATGCCGTGGCGGGAGTCAAACACAAGTCCCCAGAACGTTATCTGGGTCTCTGTATTAGCAGTCCAGCGATAATACTACTAGGTTATCACTTCCCTGATGGAGACAATGCAGTGTGCAGCTGGAGGAACATGGCAGGATCAAAGGAGCAGGAAAGTCGACGTTTCGCGGAGGAGGACAGCTTCTTCAAGTTTGACATCCTTGGATGAGGCTTCGCAGAATGCACTAAACGTCAATCTTCCTGCTCCTCTGTGTTCCTCCAGCTCCACGCTGTATCAATACTAACAAGAGCTTGTTTTAAGGCGCCAAGCTGCGGTGAAGGGGCGACACTAATAAAGGCGTCTTTCAATTCGTGTGATTCCAGAGCCCTGCCTAGAAATGACCAGAGGTTTCTCACTTAATTTGTTCAGGGTCTTGTCTTGAAGAGACAATGACTCAAAGTGTGAAAGTACATTTCACTGGGGTGGGTCATAAAATTATGTAGTGACTGTGAACAAAATGATGGCAACTTCCAGCAGCGAACCAGGCGACCCTGAAGCAGGCTCCTGAAGACAAATGTGTTTCCTTTGCCAGTGAATCTCACCGCTTTGCAGATGGGGTCCATAGAAGTGAAACAGTGACTGCTTGTTCACCTTGAGAATCCTGTTTCCGTCTATCTCTCTGCTAACATCACAACTCGCCAAGATGTGGCATTCAGCGGCGTTATTTGTGCCAGTGCTGTAATCGATAACGTGTCTGCCTTTGAGTCAGAGGGTTCCAAGTTCATGCACTCTTTGGCCGTCGTGCAGACGACCGCTTTTTCTTTTTGCTTTCTAACCTTGCAAATTGACATTTGCTTCCCTTGGGGAATGTCTAGCAGTTAGCTTTCCATTTCATATCCAAATTCAAGGCAATGGTTCTCATTGTCTGGAGAAGTCAAGTGTATTCCACGTAAAGATACCTTTTGTGGAGAAACTTGTGTGCGGGAAAGGAGAGAAGACGTCAAACACACGAAGCAGGTGTTATCCTGAGGCTTCTGTCCCTATTGGGGGATGTGTCTGTGTGTATCCCTCTCTGGGTAAAATGAGAATCCTCAAAGGAGCTTAAATACAGTTTGACCACCTCAGTCCCATTCGTTGTGACATTTGAGATTTCGGTGATAATCTCATTGAGATTAGCACTTGAAACGTCAGAACACGTAAGGCTGTGGGTCAAGTGCTGGAAACTGGGATTAGAAAAATTGAAGTTTGATGAGTCAATGGGCTGAAGCGTCTTTCCCCTATGCTGCAATCATTCACTGACAGGGAGAAACTGATTTGGAGCCAAAATGACAGCAAATCAAAAGTCAGAAACAGTGTTGTTGAGAATTGTTACGAGAGGCTGAAGCACCATTCCTGGTGGTCTAGTGATTAGGATTTAGCGCTTTCACTGCCATAGGCCGGGTCCTGTTCTCGGTCAGGGAATGGGAGTTCTATTCTGCTAGCTTATTGTGATGACTAATTTTCAGGAGCAAGAAAGGAGCTGTGGATTTGGTAGTTAGCGTCTTTTCTCCTAGATATTATTCAAGTTATCACAAGGCAAAGAATTGTAAATGTTGGAAATCTGAAACAAATGCAGAAATTAATCAAGAAACTCAGCAGGCCTGGCAGCATCGGGCAACATTAGCGGCACGGTGGCTCAGTGGTTAGCACTGTAGCCTTACAGCACCAGGGACACGGTTTCGATTCCAGCCTCAGGTGACTGTGTGGAGTTTGCATATTCTCCCCGTGTCTGCGTGGGTTTCTCCGGGTACTCCGGTTTCCTCCCACAGTCCAAAGATGTGCAGGCTAGGTCAATTGGCTGTGCTTAAATTGCCCATCGAGTTCAGGGGTGTGTGAGTTATAGGGGGATGGGCCTGGGTGGGATGCTCCAAGGGTCGTTGTGGACTTGTTGGGGCGAAGGGCCTATTTCCACACCGGAGGGATTCTAATGAGAAGAAAACGATTAAACTTTCAGGTCCATGGACCGTTCGTCAGGGCTAAGTTAGTTATGCATTTCTATAATATAATGTTCAGAGGAAATTATCAGCTTCATCTGTCAAATCGGCATATTAAACCAAACCTCTGACTAATTTGCAATTGTTAAATATTACAGGTCAAAAAGCAGCAACAAACAACTTTGCCAGATGGGACAAGCTCAGGAAATTAGAGGGGAAGCAATGGAATAGTAACACAGTGACATCAGCAAGCAAGACAGCCTCAACCTAAGCTTCAGCCACTATTGGGATCTGAACCCCGGATATCTTATTTACTAGGCAGGCACTTTAACCATCTGAGCCACAGTGCCAGAGAGCATGCATCTTTTCCCATCCATATATTTATTTTCTTAAGGGTTCGATGACAGAAACTTGAAGATTTTTATTCGTATCAATGTTGCTCAGTGAGAATTTCAGTCAACCACTGCTTTTGCAAAGACGAACAATTCACAGCTGAACATTTGCCAGTGAAAATGCACGGAGCAAGACACTCTCCTCTTACACTGGTTTAAAAACTGACATGTTCACAAGTATAAACTGACGGGATAACGAGGATGCTTTCACCCTCTCTGTGCCCGTTAACCGCATTAATACACACGGAGGGAACCTTGCGTACTGCATTCAATTCTATTCTCCCTGCTATAGGGAAGATAAAAGGGTTTTGAAAAGATGTACAAAGAAGTTGCCAGGAGCGGTTGAGTTATACAGAGAGGCTGAATAAACTAAGCACATTTGCACTGGATTGTTGGAGGATGTGGGAGAACCTCATAGAAGATTCTAAAATCATGCTGGGCATTAATGGAGTGAATAGACAAGGTCATTTTTCCCAGGGTAGGGGAGTCCAGGACTTGGGGGCATAGGTTTAATGTTTGAAGGGGAAGATTTTAAAGAAACTTAGGGGACATTGTTTTCACACACAGGGTGGTGTGCGCATCGAATGAACTGACAGAGGAAGTGGTGGAGGCTGGTACAAATACAGCATTTCAAAGGCATCTGGATGGGTACATGCATAGAAAGGGTTCAGAGGAATATAGGCCAAATGTTGGCAAACAGGACTAGATTAATTTAGGATATCTGATCGGCATTGATGAGTTGAACCGAAGGGTTTGTTTCTGAACTGTATATCCGTATGACTCTATGATTGCTTTAAGTGTAGATATCCAGATAGATACAAACAGACTGAGATGTAGCTCTCATTCTCATGAACAATCTCACTACCTTTCTCACCCTCATGCACATTCTCGCTCTTTCTCATGCATAATCTTGTTTTTCTTATCTCTCTCGCTCTCCCGTATGAGGTCACGATCTCCTTCTCTCATACATGGTCATGATCCCTCTTTCAGGCACAATCCCTTTCTCTTGCACAATCTCATTCTCTTTCATGTACAATCTCACTATCTCTCTTATACTCAATCATGTAATGTCTCAGCCATGATATCTCTATCTCTCACATTAAAAATCTCTCTCTCATGCACAATCTCACGGTTTCTTTCTCACTGATACACAATCTCATTCTTTGTCTCTCTTATAAGCAATTTCACTTTTTTTCTCAGATCCAAAGAAACAAAGCACAAGTCGATGTGGCCGTTGTACATGAAAGCCAGCAGATTGACATGCGGGTACAATAAGTGACTAGGTTGAGTCACTAGGCTGATTCTTAGTAGGAAGGGGTTGACTTATTATAAACTGCTAAAATTGTTAGGCTTACATTCTTGGTAGATTACGTTAATGGATGACTAGAAATGCATGGCAAATTGCAGCCTTCTTCCAAAATTCCATCGACTCTGGAGCAGCCCTGCAAATTGGAAATGTAATTTCACAATTCGATTGAAATTCTGCATGAGGCAACTGGAGCTGGAGCTGGATGAACTCCGGATCATTTGGGAGGCTGAGGGGGTGATAGATCGCAGTTATTGGGAGGTTGTCACAAGTTACAGGACAAAGGTACCTGGGTGACTGTCAGGAGGGGGAAAGGGAATAGGCAGACATGGCAGGGATCCCCTGTGGCCATTCCCCTCAATAATTAGTATTTCACTGTGTATACAGTTGGGGTCGGAGGGCTACCTACCATCAGCAGCCATGTCTGTGGCGCTGAGCCTGGCTCTGTGGCTCAGAAGGGAAGGCGGGAGAATAAGAGAGCGATAGTGATAGGAGATTCAATGGTTAGGGGAACAGACAGGGGATTCTGTAGCACCGAGCGAGACTCCTAGATTGTATGTTGCCTCCTGGGTGCCAGGTTCAGGAATGTCTCGGGTCGAGTTTTCAGGTTTCTTAAGGCAGAGGGAAAGAAGCCAGGAGTGGTGGTACACATGGGTACCATTGACATAGCTAGGAAACGGGATGAAGACCTGAAAAGTGATTATAGAGATTTAGGGTGGAAGTGAAAAGCCAAGACGAGCAGAGTAGTAATCTCAGGATTACTACCAGTGCCACAGGCTAGTGAGGCCAGAAATAGAGAGCGAGTGCAGCTGAACACGCGGCTACAGAGCTGGTGCAGGAGGGAGGGCCTCAGGTTTGTGGATCATTGGGATTCCTTCTGGGGAATGTGGGACCTGTACAGAACGGATGGTTTGCACCTGAACTGGAGGAGCACCAGTATCATGGGCAGGAGATTTTCTAGAGCTCTTCGGGAGAGTTTAAACTAGCTTGGCAGGTGGATGGGAACCAGAGCGAGAGATCAGAGGATGGGGTAGCCAGTGTATAGACAGATAGAGCAAGCAGAGAATCTGTGAGGAAGGATAAGCAGTTGAGAGAGCAAAGTGGCAGTCAGTGCGATGGGTTAAGGTGCGTCTACTTCAATACAAGCAGTGTCAGGAATAAGGGTGTCAAACTTAGAGCACGGATCAGTACTTCGAATTAAGATGTTGTGGCCATTATGGAGACTTGGATAACACAGGGGCAACAATGGTTTTTGGACTTTCCGTGGTATAGATGTTTCAAAAGAAACGAGGAGGGTGGAGGAGAAGTAGCTTTGCTAATCAGGGATGTTATCACAGCTGCAGAAAGGGAGGTCGTGGAGGAGGGTTTCTCCACTGAGTCAGTATAGGTGGAAGTCAGAAATAGGAAAGGAACAGTCACTTTATTGGGAGTTTTCTATAGACCCTCCAACAGCAACAGAGACAATGAGGAACATATTGGGAGTCAGATTTTGGAAAGGTGTAGAAGCAATAGCTTTGTTGTCATGGGTGACTTCAACTCCCCAAAAATAGGCTGGAATCTTCTAAGTGCAAATAGTTTGGATGGAGCACATTTTGTCAGGTGCGTTCAGGAAGTACTTCTGACTCAATATGTAGATAGGCCGACGAAAGGGGAGGCCATATTGGATTTGGTGCTTGGCAACGAACCAGGTCAGATGTCAGTCCTCTCTTTGGGAGAGCATTGCGGTGATAGTGATCACAACTCCCTGACCTTTACTATAGTCATGGAGAGGGATAGGAGCAGACGGTATGGGAAAGTATTTAATTGGGAGAGGGGTAATTACAATGCTGTTAGGCAAGAACTGTGGAGCATAAATTAGGATCAGATGTTCTCAGGAAAATGCACGACAGAAATGTGGAGGCTATTTAGGGATTAGTTGCTAGTTGCTGGATAGGTTTATCCCACTGAGGCGAGGAAGTGATGGTAAGGTGAAGGAACCTTGGATGACAAGACATGTGGAACAACTAATAAAGAGGAAGAAGGATGTTCACTTAAGTTTGAGGTAGCAAGGATCGGACAGGCCTCTAAAGGTCTACAAAGTAGTTAGGAAGGAACTGAAGAATGGCCTTAGGAGAGCTAGAAGCGGATATGAGAAAGCCTTGGTGGGTAGGATCAAGGGAAACCTCAAGGCTTTCTGTACGTATGTGAGGAACAAGAGGATGGCCAGAGTGAGGGTAGGGCCAATCAGGGATAGTGGAGGGAACTTACGTGCGGAGTCAGAGGAGGTAGGGGAGGTCCTTAATGAATGATTTGCTTCAGTATTCACCAGTGAGAGGGACCTTGACATTTGTGAGGCCAGCATGAAACAGGCAGATATGCTCGAACAGGTTGATATTAGGAAGGAGGATGTGCTCGGCAATTTGAAAAACATGAGGATAGATAAGTCCCCTGGTCCAGACGGGATATACCCAAGGTTTCGACGGGAATCAAGGGAAGAGATTGCTGCCACTTTAGAGATGATCTATGCGTCCCCACGTTCCACTGGAGTAGTACCAGGAGATTGGAAGGTGACAAATGTCATTCCCTTATCCAGAAAGGGAATAGGGATAATCCTGGAAATTACAGACCAGTCAGCCTTACTTCTGTGGTGGGCAAATTATCGGAGAGAATTCTGAGGGATAATATTTATGACTGTTTGGAAAAGCACAGTTTGATTAGAAATAGTCAGCTTTGCTTTGTGAGGGGCTGGTCATGCCTCACAAGCCTTATTGAATTCTTTTAGGATGTGGCAAAACACATCAATGAAAGTAGAGCAGTGGATGTGGTGTGTATGGATTTTAGCAAGGCATTCGATAAGGTTCGACATAGTGGGTTCATTGAGAAAGTAAGGAGGCATTGGATTCAGGGAAGTTTGGCTATCTGCATACAAAACTGGCTGTCCAATCGAAGACAGAGGGTGGTTGTAGAGGGAAAGTATTTAGCTTGGAGTTTGGTGACCAGTGGTGTTCCGCAGGGATCTGTTCTGCGCCCTCTGCTTTTTGTTGTCTTTGCAAATGACTTGGACGAGGAAGTGGAAGGGTGGGTGAGTAAGTTTGCCGATGACACTAAGGTTGGTGGAGTTGTGGACAGCGTGAAAGGTTGTTCGATCTTGCAACGGGACATTGACAGGATGCAGAGCTGGCAAAGAAGTGGCAGATCGAACACAACCCAGAAAAATGTGAAGCGATTCATTTTGGAAGCAGGATTTGAATGCAGGATATAGGGTGTATGGCAGGATTCTGGGCAATGTGGAGGAACAGAGGGATTTTGGGGTCCACATTTGTGGATTCTTCCAAGTTGCTACCCAAGTTGATAGGGTTGTAAAGAAGGCATATGGTATGTTGGCTTTCATTGGCATGGGAATTGAATTTAAGGGCCGCGAGGTTATGCCACAGCTCTATAAAACTCTGTTTACGCCACACTTGGAATATTGTGTTCAGTTCTGGTCACCCCATTATAGGAAAGATGTGGAAGCTTTAGACAGGATGCAGAGGAGATTTACCAGGATGCTGCCTGGACTGGAGAGCAGGTCTTATGAGGAAAATTTGAGGGAGCTCGGGCTTTTTTCATTGGAGCGAAGAAGGATGAGACGTGACTTGATAGAGGTTTACAAGGTGATGAGAGGCATAGATAGATTGGTTAGTCAGAGACTTTTTTCCCCAGGGCAGCAATGTCTATTATGAGGGGGCATAATTTTAAGACGATTGGAAGGTATGTGGAGATGTCAGAGGTAGGTTCTTCACACTGAGAGTGGTGGGCATGTGGAATGCATTGCCGGCAGTGGTAGTGGAGTCAGATACATTAGAGACTTCTAAGCGAGTCTTGGATAGGCACATGGAGGTTAGTAGAATGTAGGGTATGCAGGGTAGATTGATCTCAGTAGGGTGATAGGTTGGCACAACATGATGGGCCAAAGGGCTTGTACTGTGCTGTACTGTTCTATGTTCTATTTTCTTCATACAATTCAGGCCAATTGAATTGCTTTTGCATTTTAACCTCAGTTTTCCTCGCTGCTAAATGACTTCCTATCAGTAATTCATGTGCTACCCGCAATACTTCCCGTCTGTATGCTACCAGCAACACAATCTAGTGCACTTCTGCCCATTTCTTCTCTGCATGAACCTGTTGCCGTCTCCATTTTTGCCTTTGGATTCTAACCTTAAGATAATAAGCTTTGGGAATACTTTTTGATTCTTTTTCCGAGTAGGTTTTATGATATAGATCTTTTATTGTCTCATCTTCTTTGTTGTAACTCCAGTAATACCCTAACCCTAACCCTAACCCTAACCCTAACCCTAACCCAGAGATGGCTCACAAAATAATTTGCTCTCTCTGACTATTACGTTCAATAATAGAACCTCCAGGAAAATGACAACCATTAATATTCCATTTACAGAATATGTGAACATAAGAAAAGGCAGGAAGTAATTCGGACAGTCAAGCGTGCCTTCCTGCTTGATAAGATCATGACGATCTACTGTTGGCATCAACTCCCCCTTCATGCCAAATTCTTCACATGCCCCAACTCTGTGACAAGTCAAAAATCAATCTACCTCCTCTTTAAATACTTTCAGTGATCTCCCTCCCCTAACTCTCTACACCTGATAACTCTTGACATTCACCACACTCTGTAAGAAGAATACACTCCCGACACACACACACCATGCCCTGTTAACATGAACAAAAGAGGTGAACACAAGTGTTACACAGGAAGGGAAGGAGTCTGGCCAGCACATCGAGCTGTTAAACAGGAATGGGCAGCGCCCAATCAGGCCATGGAACCTGTTGCATGGTACTAGGCAGAGGCCATTAAGGTCCTCGAGACACTGATACAGGAAAACGAGGTTGTCATTGATGCACTAATGAAGCAGAGACTGCACAAATAGACTGCTCCATGATGTTACTCGTGATTCCATTGCCTGTGGAACATGTGTAAGTTTAATGTGGTTTACTGGCAGTGAGGAGAGAGGCCAAATTTTTTTTGCCAAGTCTCAAGGAGGCATCTTACATCTCCAAGAAGTCAGACCCTTCTTCTACATGAAGGTCAGAAGCTGGTGGGAATAGTTAACTGTTTTAGAACGAAGGTATTGTGGCTGTTGCCGGGATTGCGGTTAACATGGCATTCACGGCAAGATCATACACCAACTGCACATTAATGTGCTGAGACTTTATTCAAAGTCTAGACCTCTCTCTCTCTCTCTCAATCGACTTGGGGTGTGGGGGTGGGATGGGAGAAACATCCTAGAGGAAATTAAACTATCTAGAATCATGCATCCTGAGTAATCAAAAAAATAAGCCATGGAATTTATCACTTTAATGGTGTCTGGTTGAGGTATGGGCCGATATTCACAACGAATCTGGATCTGCCACATGACCAACAAATGATGCACAAGTTGCAGAGAGAGACAACTCTTCAGAGGCCAGAGGCCTCTTTCGCTTCCAGCCTGGATTTCGCAATAATACTTTTCAACCAATACCAAACCGTGTGTGACATTTTTGAGGGACTGTATAATATCCTGTGTTACTGTGGACCAGGTATTTGGAGGAAGTGGCTTCCATCTGCCGGAGGTTTGAGGGGCTGAATGGAACATTGAAACGTAGCACTGAGTGGCAGGAGTGGATGATTAGACACTTTGTCACTGCTCCACCAGGCACTAAGATCATGGCTGATCTGATTGTGGTCTCAGCAACACTTTTCTGTCTGTACACCATTTTCTTTCATTCACTTGTCTGCCAAAGTTTAAAAAACTCAACTTTGAATAAATGCAAGCACCCAGGGACCACAAACGTCTGGTGAAGAGTATTCCCATTGAGCAGACCTTTGAGAATTTCACATTTGTGTCTAACAATGTTGGAAGGTCACTGATTCATTTTACTATTCCACTCCTCCTCTGGTTACAACAAAATTTAAATGTAACCTGTTTAGGTGATATGGTCAGTGATATAGGTCTAAAACTGGGTCATTTTCTAGAAAAATGTGAGACAAATAGACATACAGACTCTTACACACACACAATTCTTAAGGCAAACAGAAAAATGAAAGCTTTCCAGAGTTTCATAACAGTTGAATTCATACCAAATGGAAACACGATAGTATCCCAAATGTTATTCTGCCTCTGAAGTTATTGAACTCACACAGCTGCTGGTATTCGATTTCCTCCTGGACTACTTGGATTTGGCTGAATTCCTTTTATTTCAGGCAGTGCAGAGATTCCAATGAATCCCCCTCAGGAATCCTCCAAGAGTGGTGCAGATGACTCAGCAATTGTCGACTCTCATACTTTGTTTTCTGGAGGAACAAAATAAGACAGAGGAAGCAATCACCTTCTGCTTCTCAGGCAGGTAAATTTTTTCTTCCTCTCTGTTTTCAGACATACAGTGATGTCAACTGAACACCAACGTGGACCATGTGAGATCTCCTTGAACATTCTCTGGAATATAAGATTAAGGACTATATGCAGGTGTATCATTCCTGTTGTCATACACAGTGTCTTTCATTGGCAAAAAATGTACCTTCCTTATAATTTGATGATTTTTATACCCGTCCTTTGTAATTTATAAAAATAAGTTCAAACATTATAATGTCTTTATGGGATCTGTGTTAAAATCAACACATCTTAAGCTTAAAATTTACTCCCTACCTTTAGTCTTACACTTTTCTCAAAATTGTGTGTCTCTCAATAAAATTTCTCATCTAAGACCTAAACAGATAACCTTTCATAATAAGAGGCCTTCATTCCAGGGACGGGTAAAGGGAAAAATCTTTGAAAATCTTCTGAAACAATCATGCCTTTTTATTAGGTGTAGAGCTGGATGAACACAACAGGCCAAGCAGCATCTTAAGAGCAGGAAGGCTGACGTTTCGGGCCTTCCTGCCCTAGGCCCGAAAAGTCAGCCTTCCTGCTCCTGTGATGCTGCTTGGCCTGCTGTGTTCATTCAACTCTAAACCTTGTTATCTCGGATTCTCCAGCATCTGCAGTTCCTATTATCTCTGATATCTTTTTATTAGTTTAGGAGATCGGAACTGTATACAGTGTATCAATTTCCCCATAAAGGTGCAGTAAAACATTCCCACGATTGAACCCGATACCCTTTCCCAGAAACAGCATCATTCCGTTTACCTTCCAAATCACTTGCAGCATCTGCAGATTTACGTACCAGGAACACGAAAACAGTCTGTGTCACAGAGTTCTGCAATTTCTCTCCATTTAAATTGTTTACAGTTGTTTTATCCTTCCTGCCAAAATAGACAATTGACGTTATGTTATTTCTGCTGAAGGTTTGGTCACTAACCTCCCCAGTCTATATTACATTGCAAGCTCAATACCTCCATTTGATGGCTTATTGAATGACCATCTTGGTGTAAGAGCTAATTGAGCGTCAATCTATTCAATCCCCTTCATCCAAGTCTGTGATACAGATTACTGATTATTGATGACTCTTCATTGATCTCTGCAGTACACCACTATTTGCAGCTTTGCAAGCTGAAAATAAACATTTAACTCTACTCTCTGTTTCCTGTTAGCGACAGCTTCCCTGTTCCTCTGAAGCAGCTTAAGCTGTTTGAATGGCCTCTTCCTGTGCTGTGTCATATACTCAACGTGCTCAATTACATCATTCTCTTTTTTTATTCATTTGTGGGATATGGGTGTCGCTGGCAGGATCAGCATTTATTGTCCATTCCGAGTTGGCCTTGAGAAGGTGGCGATGAGCTGCCATTTTCAAATGCTGCTCTCCACCTGCTGTGGTTTGACTCACAATGCCATGAGGAAGGAAATTCCAGGATTTTGACTCAGCAACAATGAAGGAGCAATGATATATTTTTTAAGTCATGGTAGTGAGTGGCTTGGAGGGGAACTTGAAGCTGGTAGTGTTCCCACATATCTGCTGCCCTTGTCCTTCTAGATGGAAGTGGTCATGGGTTTGGAAAGTCCTGTCTGAGAATCTTCGATGAATTTCTGAGGTGCATCTTGCAGATAGTACACGTTGCTGCTACTGAGCTTTGGTGGTGGAGAGTGAATACTTGTGGATGCAATGCCAAGCAAGCGGGCTGCTTTCTCTCGGATGAAGTCAAGATTCTGTCATGTTGTTAGGGTTACAGTCATCCAGGCAAGTGTGGAGTATTCCATCACACGCCTGACTTGTGCCTTGTAGATGGTAGACAGGCTTTGAAGAGTCAGGAAGTGAGATACTCGCCGCTGTATTCCTAGCTCCTGACCTGCTCTTGTAACCACTCCGTTTATGTGTTGAATTCAGTTGAGTTTCTGGTCAAAGGTAACAGCCAGGATGCTGACTGTAGGGAATTCTGTGATGGGATATTCCTTAGAGGGGCAGAATGGTCTCCTCCAGTCTGTTTGTAATGATCCTGACTGACTGAATGGAATGGTCTGGTACCTCTGTAACAGCCGTGAGGGGTGATTTGAGAGAACAGCGCATGCGTTAGGGGCAGCAGTTGATTGCTAATGGCTGATCCGTTTGTGTCTGACCATCCGAATGTGTCTGACCACACCTTTCCTATTTTTTCCCAATAAACATTGAATCTCTAGTCCAGCAAAGATCAGCCGAGAACAGTCGTGAATATCTTCAATAATCGTGTCTTCCCTGCTTCCTGAGGATGAGGACACCACAGATAGCACAACAGTAAAGAGGAAGGGACATCCTTATTTCAATGTTGGACACGTTACTTTAAAACTGTGTTAACCAAACCTCAAATTGTCACCTATTTTGAGACATAAGGACACAATAATTAGGAATAACCATAAACCATTTGGCTCTCGAAACCTGACTCACATTACGACTGACTCTTTCCAATCATTTGATTGGATGCATCAAATTCAGCCTTCCTTGCTCTCTTGGAAAGAGAATATCAGATAGAATAACACCAAGCAAACACAAAAAAGGACAGAATTAGACCATTTGGCCAATCAGGTCTGATATGCTGTTAATGTCTTATGTCTTATGTCTTATAATGTCTTACATCATTCTCCTGTCTTCCCCTATAATAGTTGATCCCCTAATTACTGAAAAACGTTTCTATTTCTGTCTGAAAGACATTAGTGTCTGTGCCTGTGTGTCTGTATGCGTGCGTGTGTCTCTTTGCCCATGTGTTTATGTGTCTGTGTACTTGTGTCTCTGGCTGCACGTCTGTGGATCAACCTGTGCGTTTCTACGTGTGTTCATGTCTATTTGCATGTGATTGTGTTTGTCTCTGTGTGTGTGTGTGTGTGTGTGTGTGTGTGTGTCTATTTCTGTGTATGTCTATCTCCGTGTGTGTATTGTGTGTGTTAGTATATTGGGGTGTTTACCGATGTTTCTGTGTATTTCTGTGTCTGCATCTCTGTGTGATAAGATATCTGTTTTGGGAGTGAGACAACTGATGTTGGAAATATCAGTGGGTTCAATATGACTATTGCCCTTCACTGAACTTCATTGCAGAGCCTTTGGCTTTGATCTTTTTGTCGTCATTGTCTACAGGAATAGTGCCAGAAGACTGGAGGATAGTAAATGTTGTCCCCTTGTTCAAGAAGGGGAGGAGAGACAACCCTGGTAATTATAGACCAGTGAGCCTTACTTCGGTTGTGGGTAAAGAATTGGAAAGGATTATAAGAGATAGGATTTATAATCATCGAGAAAGGTATAATTTGATTAGGGATAGTCAACACGGTTTTGTGAAGGGTAGGTCGTGCCTCACAAACATTATTGAGTTCTTTGAGAAGGTGACTAAACAGGTGGATGAGGGTAAAGCGGTTGATGTGATGTATATGGATTTCAGTAAAGCGTTTGATAACGTTCCCCATGGTAGGCTATTGCAGAAAATTCGGAGGCATGGGGTTGAGGGTGATTTAGCGGTTTGGATGAGAAATTAGCTAGCTGAAAGAAGACAGAGGGTGATGGTTGATGGGAAATGTTCATCCTGGAGTTCAGTTACTCGGGGTGTACCGCAAGGATCTGATTTAGGGCCACTGCTGTTTGTCATTTTTTATAAATGACCTGGATGAGGGCGTAGAAGAATGGGTTAGTAAATTTGCAGATGACACGAAAGTCGGTGGAGTTGTGGATAGTGCGGAAGGATGTTGCAGGTTACAGAGGAACATAGATAAGCTGCAGAGCTGGGCTGAGAGGTGGCAAATGGAGTTTAACGGGGAGAAGTGTGAGGTGATTCACTTCGGAAGGAGTAACAGGAATACAGAGTACTGGGCTAATGGTAAGATTCTTGGTAGTGTGGACGAGCAGAGAGATCTTGGTGTCCATGTGCATAGATCCCTGAAAGTTGCCACCCAGGTTCATAGGGTTGTTAGGAAGGCGTACGGTGTGTTAGGTTTTATTGGTAGAGGGATTGAGTTTCAGAGCCATGAGGTCATGTTCAGCTGTACAAAACTCTGGTGTGGCCGCACTTGGAGTATTGCGTGCAGTTTTGTTACCGCATTACAAGAAGGATGTGGAAGCATTGGAAAGGGTGCAGAGGAGATTTACCAGGATGTTGCCTGGTATGGAGGGAAGGTCTTATGAGGAAAGGCTGAGGGACTTGAGGCTGTTTTCATTAGAGAGAAGAAGGTTAAGAGGTGACTTAATAGAGACATACAAGATGATCAGAGGATTAGATAGGGTGGATAGTGAGAGCCTTTTTCCTCGGATGGTGATGGCTAGCGCGAGGGGACATAGCTTTAAATTGAGGGGTGAGAGACAGAGGACAGATGTCAGAGGTAGATTCTTTACTCAGAGAGTAGTCAGGGCATGGAATGCCTTGCCTGCAGCAGTTGTAGACTCGCCAACTTTAAGGGAATTTAAATGGTCGTTGGATAAACATATGGATGATAATGGAATAGTGTAGGTTAGATGGGCTTCATATTGATTTCACAGGTCGGCGCAACATCGAGGGCCGAAGGGCCTGTACTGCACTGTAATGTTCTATGAACAAAGCTCCTTAGTCAGTGGAACGTCGATGCTTCAGAATCTCCACACGTGTTGCTCTCGTTATCTCCAGCTCATGCCAGGGTCTGCTCGACACTGGCGGTGGGGTGGGGGGAGCAGGGGGCGGGTAAATGAACAGATGTTGGGCTCTGTACCATATCGCTTGGCTCTGTCTTTCCTATTATAGGCTGTTTCTCCTTGAATGAGGGAAAGGATTGTGGTGAGTGAGCGCGAAAAAATGGCACTGCTGTTAAACCTGGTATAGGCTGGGCAAAATGGTGAGGTGTCCAGAGTGAGTCAGTCCACAGTGTTGACTCCATACAGTGTTATTTTTGCAGGGGTATTGCCTAGGTGACAGAGAGTGTGAGGCAAGGAAGGTATTGCATTCAGTAGTGGGAGTGGTAAGAGTTTGAACCTTACTTGGTAATAGAGTGGGACCATTGTTCGGAGTTAGGTGTTATAACAAATACAGAATGAGTCTGAAGGAGCAGAAAGAATACAGTGGCACTTATATTGGCAGTAATAGAATGGTGACCGATACTAGTCCTATATTTCTGGATTTTTCTTTAGATCATCTCAGCCTCAAGGTGAGCCTCACCGAATGTCTTGTCCAAGCCATCACTAATAACGCCTCAGGCCACATCTCTCAGATTCCACTGAATCAGTTTGGGTGGAGCTTACAAATAGCAAGAAGAAACAAATATTAGTATGTTATATATCTAAACCAAAACTGTAGCACAAATTTTGTGCATCTTATGCTTTGAAAATTAGATATGCAAGTATTGTGGATGCTGCAGTAATAATGGATGACCTCAAGGTGCGTCGAAACTGCGTTAACTAAGTGACTGCTAATGTTATGAAAAATAAAATCCATACGTGTATATGAGGTAGCATGAAGAGTATGTTGTGAAAAAGAAAGAGATCAAGTAATTTCGACTTTGGTTTTGTGTGGTCAGAAGAGGTAATTAATAACTTTGGTCTGAAGCAGCTTTTGAAAAATAGTGACAACTATATATTGCATATTACATAGTGTCTGCATAAACATCGAATTTGTAAACGTTACTGTCAAATATCATGGAATTCATAAGGCTAGATTGTCAAGTTAGCTGTAATGAATTGGGAAAGTTCAATATAAAAATTAGTGGCAGACAGGCAATCGTTGTTATTTCTAGAAATACTGCAAAGTATGAAAAATACATATATTTCTCTAAGGTACAAACAGCAAAGAAAGGGAAGATGACTCAACGATGGTCAACATAAGAAATTAAAGACGGTATTAAATCAAAGGAAGTGGCTTCACAGGAATTCCAGATATTGTGGAAACCTGAGAATCCTGAGAAATTTATGACCCAGAAAAGGAGACCGCTGAAGCTGATAAGGAAATCAAAACGAGAACTTGAAGACAAAAGAATAGGAAACACAATGTCTGCCTAAATTTACTATCTAGTCTTCAAAAGAAAACAATTTAAAAGCAATGTGGAAGATTAGCAATGGGGACAGGAGAATTCGTTGTGGAGAACAGGGAAATAGCGGATAAACTAACCAGTCACTTTACATCTGTCTTCATGAAGGAAGATCCAGAAAATCTCCCAGAAACACAAATTGCTATTATGGCACTTTTGGAACTAATGAAGTAAAGTCAATTCATGTCAATGACAAGGTGGTATTTGGAAATGCAGCTGGATTGAACATTGTTAAATCTGATGGGCCAGATGTACATCATATCAAAATGTCAGGAATAGAAAGCAAAAATAAAATTATTAGTTGCACTGTTGATAACTGTGTTTTATTTTCCTGTACATTCCACAAAGGATGGAAACCATTGTAGATAACTGGAAGTTAGTAAATGTTATCCAACCATTGACAAAGGGAAGAAGGGGTGGTGTGGAGAACAGCAATCTAATTATCTTGACATCGGTAAGGAAACTGTTGGAATCTCTGATACAGGATGTGATATTGATATTTCGCAATTAAGAGCAACATTGGAGAGAATCAGTATGCATTTCTGAAAGAGAAATCATGCTCGACAAACATCATAATTTTTGAAGTTGTTTCTTGCAGCATAGACAATACAGAACCAGTGAAAGTGGTATATTTGGATTTTCAGATGGCTTTCTGCAAAAGCTCACATCGTGAGTTCATAATTCAAGTTAATTCAAAGAGTATTTGGAGGAATATTTGTAAAAAGCTAGGTTGGCCATCATTTAAGCGAATTGGAATATAGAAGTAAAGACATTCTGGAGCAGTTGCATAGAGTGTTGGTGAAACTCTACATTGAGTGTTATATTTCAATCTAAGAAAGAATATACTTACCCCAGAGGAAGTGCCTTAAACATAGTCCACCTTAATCCCTCAGATGGCAAGATGGTCCAATGAGGAATTGCGGCCTGTGTTCTCTACAGTTTCAAAGAATAAAAGGTGACCGCAGTGAAATGTAGAAAATTCACAAAACATATGACAAGTTGGAAATAACCACAATATTTCTCCGGTTGTCTACTCCACATCGAAGGTAAATAATGGCTGGATAAATGGCAGGCCATTTAAGACTGCAACAAAGAGCAAATTCTTCACTCGGAGGGGATAGACTAGCACAGGGACATGGAAAACTTCCGGCAGGCAAATTGAGGGAGAATCCCCAGATATTCTACAAGCAGGTCAAGCGGAACAGAATAATCAGAGAACACATTACTGACTTGCGAAGTTTGATCCAAAATCAACTTAGTGTCAGGAGTCAAAGGATGATAGTAGATAGCTGATTGTGTGACAGAAGACCAGTATCCAATGGTGTACCACAGGGATCAGTTCTGTGTCCCTTATTGTTTGTGGAATTCAGAAATGATGTAGATGTGAATGAGGAGCGGGTGGAGGGAGGTGTGTGATAAGTAAATTTGTGTTTGACACAAGGATTGGCTAAGTGTTTGGTACTGAGGAGGAAGGTCGTATTTTAAAGGAAGATAGTGAAAGAAATGTCAGGTAGGTAGATCAATGGCAGATGGAATGTAACACTGATAAATTTAAGTTGATACACTTTGGAAGAAGGAACCAGACAAGGGGAGTATTCAATGAATGGCAGCACAGTAGGAAGCTCAGAGGGCACTTCTCCACAGATCCCTGATGTGACTGGACAGGTATTAGTTTAGTTAATAAGGCAGAGGGGACTCTAGGGATAGCTTTTGTTCATCAAGGCATAGATTATAAGAGTATACAGGACATGGGTTAGGCCAAGATGGAGTACCGTGTGCAGTCCTTGATGCCACTTTACAGGAAGGATGAGATTGCACGGGAAGGAGCGCAGAGGAAATTCACCAGGATGTTCTCTGCGAAGGAGCACATCAGCTCTGAAGAGAGGCTATTTAATCTCAGGTTGTTTGCCTTGGAACAGTGAAAGTTGAGCACGTAAGTAATTCAGGTATACAAGATTATGAGAGGTATGAACAGGTTGAACAGAAAGCAGCTGCTTCTCTTAGCAAAAGGGCCAAGAAAAGAGGAGCACACTTTTAAAGTGAAGGGTTTAAGAGTTAAAGAAAATTAAAAGATTGTTTTCACCCAGAAAGTGCTTGGGCCGAGAATGCATTTTCTGAGAGGGTCTTGTCATGGGTAACCTCACGACTGTTGAACAGTATTTGGATGAGCGTGTGAAGTATCATAATATTCAGGGCGACGGGCCTCGTGTAGGAAAGTGAGACTATTGGACGTTGCACTGAATTTCTGACGGTACACAGGCTATGCTTCGGTAATTGTATGGTTGTGGAAGTTCAACTGTTGAACAGCATAAGACAGGAAGTGTTGGGTTTCTGGAGACAAAAATAACAAGGACTATAAAAATGAACTGTAATTCCTTCGAAAAGGATGCCAATAGGGAATGTATGAAAAAACAGTCTGAAACCAAAGAGTGGAGAATGAACAACAAGGAAATGGCACAACTATACCATAACTCCTTCAGTTCTGTATTCACAGAAGAAAACATCAAAGAATATCTTCTGAGCAACACTAGGAAACCTAAGAGATAAAAGGTACTGCAGATGCTGGAGAATCCGAGATAACAAGCATGGGGCTGGATGAACACAGCAGGTCAAGCAGCATCATAGGAGCAGGAAAACTTGACGTTTCGGGCCTAAACCCTT
>JAHRHZ010000134.1:3900426-3929065 GCA_024137785.1 Ginglymostoma cirratum
AAGGGTTTAGGCCCGAAACGTCAAGTTTTCCTGCTCCTATGATGCTGCTTGACCTGCTGTGTTCATCCAGCCCCATGCTTGTTAACTAGGAAACCTAAGTTTGGTGAGAAATGGAAATAGAATGAAATTAGTAAATAAACTAATTTGGAGAAATTATTGTGACAGGATTTAATAGGCATAGAAAAAGTCAATGTTGGTTTATGGTCTGGGAATCATTTTTGAGAAACCAACCAGAAGATAAATTATAGAGAAGGAATGGATGCAATGCATTTGGATTTTTGGAAAGATTTTTGATAGAGTCCCAAGCCTAGTGTGCAAAGTAAAAACACATGGGATTGGGCCAAATACAAGGACATGGTGCCGTAATAGGGGAACTGACAGGAAACAGTGAGCAGGAACAAATGGATTTTTTTTGGATTGAAAGTTTCATGTATATCAGGGCCTCCAGATATTCAAGAAACATATCAAAAGTTTAGTTGAGAGAATAAAATGGAATGTGTCCAAGTTTGCTGACAGTACAAAACTGGGATTGTGAGTGGTGAGGAGGATGTAAAGATGCTCCAAGATGATTGAGCCAGGTGGAATGATTGGGAAAATATATGGCAGACAAAGAGCAATGTGGATCAATGTGACATTGTGCACTTTGGTGGGAAGTAATTGAACAGCAGCCTAATATCTGAAAAGGGATTGTTTGAATAATATTGATCTACAAAGGGACTTGTGTTTCATGTCTTTTGTGTTCTTCAGTACAGACGTCCGAGTTGTATGCAGAGCTGTGACTTCTGAAACCAGAAGTCAATACTGTGAATGGCATCGGCACGCTTGTCAGTGCACATAGACCCACCAAGTGGACATTCATAATGCTGAAAAGGATCTGGATGCCCTTGTACATCAGTCATTGAAAGGAACAATGCAAGAAAATGGTTCGATTGATATTAATTTCAAAGAGAATCGTATAGAGGAGTAAGGTTGTCTCACTGTGGCTGTACAGGTGAGATCTCATCGTGAATATTCTGGAGTATTGTGTGCAGTTTTGGTCTCCTTACCTCATAAAGAATACACTTTCTCCAGAAGAATAAAACAAAGGATGACCAGGCTGATCCTTGCGATGACAATTTGTTGTGTGAACGAAGTTTGAGTTGACTGGGCCTGCATTCCATGTGGATGACAAAAGTGAATGGAGATCTCAGTAAAACATACAAAGCTCTGTCAGGGTGAAGCAGAATGGAAGCAAGGATGATGATTCCATTGCTGCAATATATAAAAGAAGGAGTTACAGTCTAAGGTACAAGCAGATCACTCTGCTTTGAGATGAGAAAAAATGTGTTCACTCAGAGACTGGTGAACCTGGGGACTTTGCTTCCACATAAGGCTGTGGAAACCAAGACACTGAATGTCAATTCAAATCAAGTGGATGGACTTATCGAAACAAAAGGGATGAGGAGAGAGCAGGAGTATAGTGTGGGTATAAAGGACCAGCTATCATTATATTGACTAGGGGAGTAAGTTTGATGCATCAAGAAGGGTACATTGTTTGAAATATTCCACCACTCTCTGTGTTCCATGAATGTTCCAACAAAACTGAAAAACCTCTATTGTGACGTTGGTCAGTGTAATGAGCACAGAAATTGGGACTTGATGTTGCAGCTGTACAGAACAATGGTGAGGCCACTTTTAGAATACTGCATATACTTCTGGTCACACTTCTATAGGAGAGATGTTGTTAAATTTGGAAAATATTCAGAAAATATTCATAAGGATGATTCCAGGATTGGTGTTGTATTCGGTGTGAGTTATAGAAAGACACTTAATAGGCTGGGCTTCTTTTTCCCCTGGAGAGTCAAATGCTGAGAGTGACCATGTGAGGGTTTATAAAATCGTGAGGGGCATGGATAGGGTGAATAGCTTAGGTATGTTCCCCAGGGTAGTAAAATCCAAAAACAGATGGCATTGGTTTATTATGAAACAAGAAAGAGTTAAAAAGGACCCAAGGGTGACTTTTTCACACAGAGTGTGGTGCATGTAAGGAATGAGCAGCCAGTAGAAGTGATGGAGGCTGGTTAAATTACAATATTTAAAAGGGATCTAGATGGTTATGTGAATAGGAAGGGTTTAGAGGGATAAGTACCAAATACTGGTAAATGGGACGAGATCAGATTGAGATATCTGGTCAGTGCAGACACGTTACACTGAAGGATCTGTTTCTGTTTTGTATGACTTTATGACTGAATAACACGTGGCTTCAAGAAGTGAGGGAGACATAAAGCAGGAGCTGATAGGCTAGTTAGCTTAACATTGATCATTGGGAATCTACTTGACTCCATTATTAAGGAAAGGACTGCAGGACATTTAGAGAACCTTCATGCAATCAGAGTAAACATAGTTTTGTGAAAGGGAACTGATGTCCTGCAACGTAAAATCATGCAAAATTTAACTGGAGTTTCCTGATAAAATAACAATGTCAAATACAAGGGACAACAGAAACTTTGATGAAAATGAATAAGCTACAAGTTAAATTCCGGTCAAGTAATGGTTGGAGACAAAATAAAT
Source organism: Ginglymostoma cirratum (assembly GCA_024137785.1). Classification (NCBI taxonomy): domain Eukaryota; kingdom Metazoa; phylum Chordata; class Chondrichthyes; order Orectolobiformes; family Ginglymostomatidae; genus Ginglymostoma; species Ginglymostoma cirratum. The sequence continues at coordinate 3,902,977 of JAHRHZ010000134.1, forward strand.
GTCTGCATGAAGTTATACTTTAAGATGAGCTGTGTTCATATTGTGTCATTGGCTGAATATAATAAGGTGATCATGAAAAATAATTAGAATTACTTACTGTGACTGGATATTGATAACTATAAAATAAGTATATATTTTTCATTAGTCTGTGTAAAGTGTGCTTATGATTACGTGCAAATATAAAGCTGATGTAATATATTGTTTGGAGACTCCGTCCTCATGATAAATGACTCTCTAACACGTGCTTGAAGAAAACTGGTGCAAAAAGTGTCTATGAGTCATCTGGTCAGTGACAGGAACATGGGGAGTTGAATGACTAAAAGTTCCAGTAAGATGGAGCTTAGGGCACTATCTGGTCTGCAACGCGCTCCATGCTGAACAGATATTTCATCTGGGTTTACAGTGATGGCCTAGGGTATTATTGCTAGGTTATTAATCCAAAAACGCACGTAATGCTCTGGGACCCTGAGTTCATTCCTGCCAAGTGAGATGTTGGAATTTGAATGCAATAAAAATGTGGAATTAAAAGTTGAATGATGAAGATGAAACCATTGACAACTGTCGCGTAAATCCATCTGATTCACTCATATCTTGTAGGGAAGGAAACTGCCATCCTCCCCTGTTCTGGCCTACATGTGACCCCACACACACAATAATGTTCCTGGCTCTAACTACCCTCTGGGCAATGAGGGATGGAAGTGAATGTTGGCCCAGCCAGTGAAGCCCCCATCCTGTGAGTGAATAAAAAAGGTTTCCGGGCTGGTTCTGGGAGGTGAATTGAGAAGGTGATATAACTCACCATTTCAGCTGATCTGAAAATACCTTCATTTAATGTTTTCGTTCTTGTGATTGAAACCTTCAAAACCTCAATACATTAATATTGCAGTGTGACCATGCACAGTACATCATGTTGGTGAATACCCACTGTCCTGGCAACAGCCACAGCCTCTTCATTCAGAAGCAGTCAGTCATTCTCATTATCTTTGTGTCTGTATGTAAAAAGAAAGGATGGTATCTTGGAAAAAGGCCACTACCTTGATACACCATTCAAAACGTCCTCCACCTCACCACTCTCCACCGCCAACCAAACACATCAAAATATCCCCTGTATGCTGAGAGTAATGAGGCAATTTGGAACAACAGGGAGGAGACCATCAGGATGATAGAGCAACACTTCCAGTGCCTGAAAGTTTCAGAGTGAACCCTCTAATACACATTGTATCACCAAGTCCCATAATCTCCTTCCATTTATGTAATATACAGCCTTTTGTTCTTCCTGAAAATCTCACAGTTACCAACATTATACTTCATCTGCCAAATTCTCCGTGGCTAATCCATTTACATTCTCTCCACCTCCTCCTGATAGCTAAATTTCCTGCTTATCTGAGCATCATTGACAAATTTAGTTAAGATACATTTTGTTGCACTTATCTAAACCATTGATGTAGGACAATGCCCGAATGTAAGAGTTCACTTCCCGGCTCGCGCTCTCACCACTCCAACCGCTCGAATCCAGTCGGGCGCCAACTCACGAGGTAAATTTTTAAAGCACAAGCCTGCCTTCCCGGCTACCCCCTGTTTCGCACTCTCATCACTCCCGCCAAAATCGTTCATCTGGATCGTAAATTGTTGATGACCTCACACTAGTCGCAGGGGAATTCCATTAGGTACAGCTTTCGAATTTAAAAGTAAGTACTTATTTCTGCTCTGTATTTAATTTTAGCGAACCAGCGTTCCTTGTTCCTGTGTAGTAGCCTGGAAATGTTGCATAGCCTCCTCATGTAGTGTGTAGCTGGTTGTCGAGCTGTAACTGAGCTCAGCAACACACTGTTAGAGCCATTTGTTGTCAGATAATCACGTCGAGGTTGTACTGTCAATGATACGGATTCTTCAGCGATTAAAAGACGAGCTCAGAATATAGACGAACACTTGAGTAGAATGCTGCACAGTCAAAAATGCTGACTTTCAGATGCAGCAATAAATCTTGTCTGCCCTCTGAATGCGGTGATCAAATTTCCCTGGACACTTATCGAGAAGGAGGGGAGATTTCCTATCAACCTGGTTTACTTTTGTCCCTTTATCAACACCACCGATACAGATAATCTTAATGATTTATGTCATTTTTGGCTGTGGGCGCTGTGTGGAAAAATTGCTGCAGTCCCTACACAATAAAATGAACAATTGTCATTGAGGGGTGCCTTGTAGAGGTTTATAAAATCATGGTAAATCAGGGTAAAGAGTCAAGGTCTTTTTCCCGGAATGGGGAAGTCCAAAACGAGAGGGCATAGTCGAAGGCGAGAGGGGAAAGATTTCAAAGCAACATAAGGGGCAACGGTTTCATGCAATAGGAGGTGTGTGTATGTAATGAGTTACCAGAGGAAGTGTTGGAGGCTGGTACAATTACAACATTTAAAAGGCATCTGGATGGGTATATGAATAGGAAGAGTTGAGATGGGTATGGGCCAAATGCTGGCAAATGGGGCTAGATTTATTCAGCATATCTGGACAGCATGGAGGATTTGGACCAAATGATCTGTTTCCATGTGTGTATCGCTATGACTCGATGACTGAATATTTCATTCTATTCCGATGTAACTGCTTAGATGGGCAGAAGGGTCTCCTCCTATCTGTCATGATCCTGACTGGCTGAATGGGTCTTCCTTTACCTGTGTAACAGCCTCGAGGGGTGGAGTGAAATAACAACACATTAGATGGAACTGCAATTGGCCATTTGGACCCTCGAGCCTGCTGCTCAATTTAGAAAGGTCATGGCTGATCTGTTTCTGGCTGAACATCCCTTTCCTGTTCATTCCTAATAAATATTGACCCTGCTGATCATCAAAGGTCAGTTGAGGTCAGCATTAAATATCTTCAATAACCAAGTCTTCAATGCTCCCTGGGGATGAAAACATTACGGACAGCACAATATTATAGAGAAAGCAATGTCCTTAGCTCAATCTTAATTGGGAGACTCCTCAAAGTGTGTTAACCTCACAACAAGTCACCTCCTCTTTAAAGAGCACAGCAAAGAGGAGTAGATGTGACCATTCAGCGCCTCAAAGCTATCCGACATTCCCATTGACTCTGTTCAGTAAAGTATTTATCAATCTCAGCCTCCACTGCTCTCATGGGAAAATATTCCTGATACCTTAAGACCATAGTGCATAAGACACTGGAGCAGTCTGCTCTGCTGTTCAATCATGCCGTCATGGTTCTCAACACAATTCTACTGTCTTCTCAATGTCACCCTTGAACCCCTTATTAATCAAGCCCCTGTCTTAAAGACACAACTGTGTCTGTGTCCCTATATGCCTGTGTTTGTGTTTCTGTGTATTTCTGCTTAATGGCAGGAGTCAGGGTGGTCATGGAGGGTTGTTTCTCAGACTGGAAGCTTATGACCAGCTGTGATCCACAGAGATCGATGTTGGGTCTACATTTGTTAGTTATTCATGAAAATGATTCAGGTGTGAATTATAGAAGGCACAACCAGCAAGTTTGCGGATGACACCAAGACTGGTTGTATTGTGGACAGGGAAGAATGATATTTAAGATTACAAAGAGATCTGGATCAAATGGATGAATGAATCATAAAGATGTACAGCATGGGAACAAACCATTCAGTCCAACTTATCCATGCCGGCCAAGTATCCGAAATTAATCTAGTCCCATTTGCCAGCATTTGGCCCTTATACCTCTAAACCCTTCCTATTCATATACCCATCCCGATGCCTTTTAAATGTTGTTTTTACCAGCCTCCACAACTTCCTCTGGCATTTCTTTCCATACACGCATCATCGTCTACGTGAAAAAAATTGCCTCTTAGATAATTTTTAAGTTTTTCCCCTCTCACCTTAAACCTATGCCTTCTAACTTTGGACTCCCCTACTCTGGGAAGTAGATCTTGACTATTCACCCTGTCCATGCCTTCATGATTTTACAAACATCTAAAAGGTGCAAATTTTACTCATTTCAACACGAATGGCTGTGCTTTCTGTCATCCCATGCCGAAACCCTGAAATTCAAAACTGATACCTCTTCTTCCTCGATCATGTCACAATTCTAAAATAATTTTAATCAACTTGTTCAGATATATTATTAAACACTTCTGTGGGATTTGAATCTACATCTTTGGGCCTGAAGGTGAAGACGCTACAACCACACTGCAATAGCCCCTGAATCTGCAAAATTATTCTCCTGTGTGTTTACTCATTAATCTGTCCTGACATGCCGTGACACACCTCTGAAACAGGCAAGACTTGAATCAGAACTTCTGTTCCAGAGCTGGGGACATTACCACAGTTTCAGGGGTGGAAATCAAATCCAGCTATCTGCCTCAATGGCATGGATGCTACCCAGTACACAAGACCTAAACCATGCCCAGATTTTGGCAACATTTTAAGTTCAGCCAAGTTTGGATTTCTTAAATTCTCGTTAATATTACTGGTTTACTTTGGGAGATCGTGGGAGTCCATTCATACCAGCTTGATATCAAAAGGAGATGGCATCAGGGCTACGGCTTCTAAGCTGTACCAAGTAGAAATGGAACTGACAGTGCGTTTAAAGTGAGAATTACCCTTCACTGAACTTTGCTTCTCACTCGGTTAGTGGGACAGCGATGTTTTGGAATCTCCACACGGGTCGTTCCAGCTCGTTCTACGCTCCTCTCTGCATGGCATGGGCGGGGGTGGACGGAACTGATGTCGGGCACTCCAACACCCGGCTTTGCACTTTCTGTCCTATTCCAGGCTGTTTCTCCTGGAATGAGAGAAAGGGAGGGAGGGAGGGAGGGTGAAAGTGGGTGGTCCTGCTGTTAGTGATGGTGTAGGTGGGGGGAAATGGTGTGTTGGCTGGACTGAGCCAGTCAACAGTGTTGAATCCATGCAGTGTTTTCAGTGTAGGGGAGTAGCGGAGGCGCGAGAGAAAGGGAGACAGAGAGAGAGAGAGAGAGAGAGAGAGAGAAGAGAGAATATGGTGACATTGAGCCTGGCAGCGCCGGGAAGGTGACTGATGCCTGTCCTGTACTGCTGGAAATTTTTTTCAGACTGCAGATGCTGCACTGAGGTGGGTGGTGAGCTCAGACCATGCTCGATGGGTATGGCCATGTGACCTCATTTGGGAAGAGAATGGTCCTTCTCTGAACGAGCCCATTCACCACGACCTCCGTGTCCTTTTCCACAAATCTTGGTGTAATTGCCCCTTATCCGCCAGGCTCGGGGTAAACCGTGCAGGGCGGCTCTGGACTGAGAAAGGTCAACTGTGTGCCCATTGGCCTTTTAAATACGGCACCTGCGCCAGGGATCTTGGAGTACCCGGGATTTCCAGACGATGGGAACTATTACCAGCCATGATGGGTGGGAGAATCAGGATGGCATTGAATGAGAGGAATGGCAGGTGCTGGAGTAGGTAGATAATGAGGGGAGTTTGATAAGATAGTATCAGAAAACTAGCTCGGCCTCCTGCAGGCTAACCTCTGTCACACTCAATTAAAATGACACTGAGACAAATTATTGTCAGATTCAGCCCATTGAGCCAAAGACTGTGCTCACCACACTCGCACTCACAAATGCAGAACAAATGCTCATTCAAAGCTCTCCATCATCTGAACTCACAGCAATATCCTATTCACGCATCATTCCTGAAAAACTAACCCATGTTGCAAGATGCTATTAAAATGTCTACATGTCAGCATTCCAAAACATGTGAACACATCCTTCCATGACACTGTCTCTCAATCTCTCCCTCTCTGTCTATATATCCAACACATCCTAATTGTTTGTATTTGAACTGATTCCCCACCATCAATCTATGGCAGTGATTTTCACACCCATGGCACCCCTTGTCATGGCACATTGGAGATATGGAGCTGTAAATGGATGGGAGCCACACATCCTGTCACATCCAGCATGGGCTGCAAATTTCCCCACGCTGAGCAGCGATTTAACACAGCATTACCGAGCAATGCACTGGGGTGGTCTGTGCAGATATACTGGGGGTGGGGGGTAACTGCTCCGGGTTTACAGATCAGTTCAGTGGTGTTCACTTCACTGCCCCTCGTGCTGGAGAGATACCTGGTCAGGATTTATAGATCAAGGCACTGGTGTGGTCTGCACAGCTCCCCATGCTGAACTGAATCTCGTTGACTGGTGAGGCCTGCACGGTGTCCCACTTTGGACAGACGCCCAGGTTGTATTGAGCAGTACACTCGTCTCATCTGCACAATGATCCATGTTGAACAGATATCTCATCCGGGTTTGTGGTGTCTGGGCTGGTTCACTGAGGTGGATTGAGAATGTGAGATAACTGTCCACTTTAGCTGATCTGGCAATGCCTTTAATTTGTGTTTTCCAGTTGAGTTGAGTTTGGGGAGAGATTTCCACCGTGAGGCTGAGTGGGTCTCACCAAAACTGATGGACAGAAGGGCCTGAGCGATGTGGATCTTTATGATTCCATCACATTCTGTAACTGACATTTCCCGGAACATTCTGTAGCCGACATTCTCTGGAACATTCTGTAACCAACATTCCCCGGAACATTCTGTAACCTACATTATTTGTGAACGGTTGGATGTCAGTTAATTGGACAAAAGATAAGATCCCGAGGGAAAAGATCCCATTCCAGGGAGAAGGAGACACTGTTTCAAAATCCCCTCAGGCAGTTAAAGGTGTGAATACATTTTCCCTGTGTTCACGTTTCTTCACAATCGAAAATTGACCACAATTCAGACAAAAAGACAAAAATTTCCAACCTCCATTTGTCTTCAAGAAACCGGGATAGAATCCTTCAGAAAGGCAACGTCTTCACCCTCTACATCAGGAACTATAAAGAAGTGACCTGTGCCTGCTCTCGAGTGATCGAGTGTGTGGGAATGTTCTAGAAAGCATCTGTTCTTACGGATGGGTGTCTGTGTGTTGGGGTGGGAGTGTTTCTTGTTTTCCGTTACATTTCTTGTATAAAACATTGTGACATTATTATTTGTTATTTCAGCTTCATTTTTTTTTCAATAAATCAGTGATACATTTGAAAATGTCACTGGGTCCTCAATCAAACTGATAACTTTGCCTCCAGGCTGATGTATAATTTATTTGTTTTCCTTCCTCACAGTTAACATAGTGATGATTTACGTCCTGCTTTATAAAGATTGTGGATTGTCTCCATGTGTCAGACGTTACCTGGGGGTCATGGCACTGGCGGATCTACTGGTCATTATCCTCGACCTGATATTGAGGCACATTCCCATTGTTTATTGGGAACAGTTTTACTTCCTGTTCTCCATCCACGTGTGCAATATCCATGCCGTCCTGCTTTATGCAGCCACTGACTGTTCTGTCTGGTTCACTGTCACTTTCACCTTTGATCGATTTGTGGCCATTCGTTGCCAGAAGCTGAAAAGTAAATATTGCAGTAAGAAAACGGCGGCTGTGGTTCTGGGAACAGTGACTGTGCTGAGCTGTTTCAAGAACATTTTCTGGTATTTTATGCTCACAGGTCGCTATTGGCTGGGGAACGCCCCCTGGTTTTGTGCGGGAACAGACGGTGTTTATGACTCTCGTCTCTGGGTCACAATCGAGTTCCTCCACAACATCCTAAACCCGACTCTCCCATTTCTCCTGATTCTGCTGCTCAATATTTTCACTGTCAGACACATTTTAGTGACCAGCACAGCCGCAGGAGACTCCGGGCTCACACCAATGGGGACAGTCAGTGTGACACAGAAATGCAAAATCGAAAAAAATCCATCATTTTACTGTTTGTGATCTCTACCAGTTTCATCCTGTTATGGTCAATGTTAATGGTGTATTCTATATGGAAACGAATGTTGAATTTGGGGTATGACTCTGTGTACCTAGATCTCTTTGTGCAGGAATTGGGTTTCATGCTGCAGCTCCTCAGTTGCTGCACAAACTCTGCGATTTATGCCGTGACCCAGACTAAGTTCAGGCAGCAGCTGAAGAATGTGCTGAAATATCCCTTTCCCCAAATTCATCAATCAATCAAACTCACTCATTAATCAGCCCATCCAAGATTTTCTCATTTCTGTTCATTGTTTGAAGCAATGAAGCAGCCTGTTGTTATGGTAACAGACTGAGGGTAGTGCTGATTTATCCAACTTTGTCCCACTGGGGGTGACAGAGACACATTTCAATGTTTCTCTTAACTCAGGGGCCAGTGTGAAAAGGCAGCTGACTGTGTCTATAATGTCACCTTGTAATGAATAATAAGTTCATTAAAAAGTGCCAAGCAGCAGAAGAAAAACTATATCGTTGTTTATCTTTATGTTGAAGAAGCTGAGCTGGAGAGAGACAGACTTGGCCCCAGGTCGTGGTCCTGGGGAAAAGGGAGGGAACCAGGGCCAGGCTCAGGAGTTGGGCTTAAGTCACTCTGTCCTTCCGTTCACTTCTGGCATCTCTCTCTATCTCTCTCTCTCTCTTTCTGTCCCTCTGTCCCTCTGCTCACTCTCTCTTCCCCGCCACCACTCCGTCCCCCTTTGTTTTCCCAGTCCTTATGTCTCTATCTCAAAGCTCTCTCTCTCTCTTTCTATCCCCCTCTCCAAACACCTCCTTCCCTCTCTCTGCATCGTCTCTCTCTCCCCCACAAATGCCCCCGCCCCGCCTTCTCTCCCCCTCTGCTCACGTCAACCCTGACCCCCTTTTCTATATCCCCACCTCTTTTGCCATCTCCCCCAATCCCCTGTCACACTCTCTCGCTCTCTCTGTCCCCCTCCCTCTCTCGCCATCCTCCTCTCTATCTCTCTCCGTTCCCCCCTCTCTCTCAGCCTCATCACTTTCTCCATTACTCCCTCTCTCTCTCCCTCTGTCCCCCTCCTCTCTCTCTCTTTCCCCCTCTGTTCCCTTATGTCTCTCACTCTCTCTTTCTCATCTCAACACTCTTCTGTCTCTCTCTCCCACTGCCTCTCTCTGTATCTCTTCCCGCACCCCCCTGTCTCACTGTGCCCCATTTGACCTGTCTCCATCTCTCTCTCCCTGAACTACACACACTCTCTGTCTGCTCCACCGCCTCTCTCTTGTCCTCCTCTCTCCCTGTGAGCCCCCCTGTGAGGGTTTTCTCTCTAAAACCGTCTGGATCTCTGTCCTCTCTCTTGCTGTTTCTCTGTCTGTCTGTCTGTCTGTCTGTCTCTCTATCTCTCTATCTATCTATCTATCTTTTTCTCTAGCTCTCTGTCCCTGTCTTTCTGTTGCACCTGCAAATGTCCCTCTTCACCACTTCCCTCACACTCTCAACATCTGGGATAGGTGCACATGCAATTACCACGAGAACAATGTGAGAATGCGTTCATAGGCAATTGCAAGGAGAACGGAGTCAGGATGGTTTCACAGGTCATTGCTAGTGAACAGACCAAGGAAGACTTCACAGGTCTTTGCTCGGGCAAAAGATTGGGGATGGGTTCAGAGGCAGTTGCTGGAAGAAAACAGTGAGGATAGGCTCACAAGCAATTCCTGGCAGAACAGCGTGGGAATGGGTTCGCAGCCTGTTTCCATGAGAACAAATTGGGGATGCATTCAAAGGTCATTGTTGTGTGGATAGAGTGGAGATGGGTTCACAGGCCTTTGCTAGGGTAATAGAGTGGAGACGCATTCACAGGTCAGCTCCAGGAGAACACATTGAGGAAGCAATTGCAAGTATTTTCTAGGTGGTCAGTATGAGGATGGGTTCACAGGGTGTTGCTAGGGGAATAGAGTGGGGATGTGTTCACAGGCTATTCGTAGTGGAAGAGTGTGTGATTGGGTTAATGGGCTGTTGCTATGAGAACAGTTTGGGGATGGGTTCACAGGTCACTACTAGTAGAACAGAATGAGTATGGGTTCACAGGCTGTTGCCAGGGCACAAGAGTGGGGATAGTTTGGTAGGCTGTTCCTCTGAACACAGATCGGAGATGGGTTTATAGGCCATTACCAGGGGAACAGAGTATGAATGCGTTCACAGACGAGTGCGAGGGGAATATATTAAGGAAGAGTTCACAGGCCATTTCCAGAGCAATAGAGTGAGGATGGTTTCACAGGCCATTGCAAGGATAAGAGAGTGGGTATGGTCGACCAGGTCGTTACTAGGGAAACTGAGGAAGGATGGGTTCACAGACTGTTGTGAGGGTCAAACAGTGGAGATGCATTCGGAGTTCGTTGCGAGGGCAACAGAGGAAGGATGAGTCCACAAGCCATCGCGAGGAGAACAGATTGGAGATTGTGAAGAGGCTGTTGTTTGGAATACAGAGTGGCGATAGATTCACATGACATTGTTAGAGGAATAGAGTGAGGATGGATTCACGGACCATTGCTAGGAGAACTAAGGAAGGATGGGCTCACAGACTACTGCTGGAATACAATGGAGATGTGTTGACAGGCTGTTGCTAGGTTGACACAGTGGGGATAGATTCACAGCACTTGTTAGGGGAACAGAGTGGGAACATGTTCACAGGCTTTTGTTATTTGAAAAGAGTGGGGACGGGTTCACGGGCTGTTGATAGGAGAACAGAGAGGGGATGAATTCACAGGCCATTGCCAGAGGAACAGAGTAGGGACGAGTTCGCAGGATGTTGCTGGGCGATCAGAGTGGGGACGAGTTCACAGGCCGTTGCTAGGGGATCACAGCAGGGATGGGTTTACATTTCATTAGTTGGGGAAAAGAGTGGGGATGGGTTCACAGGCTGTTTTGAGAAGTTCAGAGCGGGGCTGGGTTCACAGGCAGTTCTTAATTAGAACAGTGTGGGAATGAGTTAACAGGGTGTTTTCTACGAGAACAGTTTCAGGGTTGGTTCGCACGTCAATTTTGGGAGAACAGAGTGAGGATGGGTTTATAGGCCATGACTAGAGTAACAGGTTTAGGATGGGATCATATGCCATTGCAAGGAGAATTCAGTGGGAATAGGTTACCAGATTGTTGCGAGGGGAAGAGAGTAAGAATGCGCAAAATTGTTAGGATGGTTTCACAGGCCATCACTAAGAGAATAGAGTTTGGATAGGTTCACAGGCCGTTGCTAGATGAACAGACTGAGGATGGGATCGAAGGTTATTACAATAAGACCAAATTGTATTTGGGTTCCTAGGTCACTGCTGGGAGAACAGTGTGGGGATGGGTTAACAGTCTGGTGCTTAGGTAACAGTGTGAGGATTGATTCACAGGCTCGCCCAAGGAATTCAGTGGTGATTGTTTCACAGACCGTTGCAGGTGGATGTGGTTGGGAATGAGTTCACAGGCAGTTATCAGTGCAACAGAGTGGAGGTAGTTTCACAGGCTGTCGCTAAGGGAAGAGAGTAGGGATTGGTTCACACGCTACTACTAAGAGAAAAGAGGCAGGGTCTGTTCACACGTTGTTGCGACAAGGACAGTTTGGGAATGTTTAACTTTTTGTTGCTTGAGGTACAGTGAACACAGCCATGTGGTCACAGCCATTTGCAATGAGATCCAATTGGGGATCGGTATGAGCCTGTTGCAAGGGGAACAGAGTGGGGATGGGTTCACAGGTCTTTCCAAGGGGCAGCATCTAAAGAACTGTTCACAGACCTTGACTAGGGTAACACAGAAACGATGGGTTCACAGATTGTTGTTAAGTTCACAGGCTGGGGCCGTTTCGAGTGCTGTTGATAGGGGGAAAGAGTCAGCATGTGTTAATAAGTCATTGAAAGGAGAAGAGATTACGGATAGTTTCACAGACTGTTGCTGAGGGAAATGTGTTGAGACGGTTGCATAGGCTGTTGCCAGCAGAACAGAGTGGGGATGGGTTCACAGGCCATTACTAGAGGAACCGAGGAAGGATGGGTTCACAGGCTGCTGCTAGGAGTACAATGAAGATGTGTTTACACGCCATCGTAATTGGAACAGGCTAAAAAAGGATCACAGGCCTTTGCTGAGCAAAAGTTTGGGGATTGATTCACAGCCTATTGCTGTGGAAATAGATTGCAGCTGGGTTCATGAGACGTTGATAAGGGAACAGAGTAAGGATGCTTTCACAGGACTTTATAAATAGAACAGAGGAAGCATCGATTCACACGGTGTTCCGATGAGAACAGTTTGGGGATTTTTCACAGACTGCTGTTTGGGGTACAGTGGAGAGGTGGTCACAGGCAGTTGCTATGAGAAAAAAACGGGGATGGGTAAGAGCCTGTTACTAGGGGGACAGAGTGAGGATGGCTACAGAGGTTTTTGTTGGGGGAACAGATTGATAATGTTTCATACGCTGTTGCTGGGGGAACAGAGTGAGCATGGATTAATAAATCTTTGCAAGGAGAACAGCATGAAGATGGGTTCATAGGCCAATACTAGGGGAGACAAGGAAAGATGGGTTCACAGGCTTTTGCTAGGAGGACTGTTTGGGGGTCTTTGGGCTGGGCTAGGAGAACAGTGGAGATGTGTTGACAAGCCGTTGCGAAGGGTGAAAAGTGGGGATGAATTCACAGGCCATTGCTGTGAGAAAAGATTGGGGATGAGTTCACAGGTCATTGCTCAGGGAACTGTTTGAGGATGGGATCACAGGCTATTTTGCCACAAAACCAATTTGGAGATGGGTTCACAGGTAAGTGCTAGGAGAACAGAGTGGGGTTGGGTTCACAGCCTGGTGCTCGGGGAACAGTGTGAGGACTGGTTAACAGGACTTCGCAGGGGAACAGAGTGGTGATAGTGTTATACATCGTTCCAAGGTGAACAGTTTGGGGATGGGATCACAGGCTGTTGCTCGGTGAACGAATAGGTATGGTTTCACAGGTGGGGAACAGCTTAAAGAAGGGTTCACAGGCCTTTTCTAGGGGATCCGATGGGGGACGGGTTCACCGGCAGTTGCTAGGGAAACAGATTACGGATATTTTCTCACACAATTGCTAGAGGAACAGACTAAGGAAGGGATTATAGGCCTTTTCTGGGGGAAAAGAGTAAGGATGAGCTCACAAGCCACTGCTAGGGGAATAGAGTGGGGATGCATTTTATTTCTTTATTCATCCACGTGATGCATGTATCGCTGGCGAGGCAGCATTTATTGCCCATATCTAATTCCCCAGAGGACAGTTCAGAGTCAACCACATTGCTGTGGGTCCGAAGTCACATGTAGGCCAGACCAGGTATGGATGGTAGTTTTCTTCCCTAAAGGACGTGAGTGAACCAGATGGGTATTTCCCCAACAATCGACAATGGATTCATGGTCATCATTAGACTCTTAATTCCAGATATTTATTGAATTCAAATTCCACCATCTGCCATGGTGGGATTCGAACCCAAGTCCCCAACACGTTATCTGGGTCTCTGGATCGAAAGTCCAATGATAATATGGTTAGGCAATCGCCTCCCCATGCACGTCGTTCACAGGCCGTTACTAACAGAACAGAGTAGGGAAGGATTCACAGGCCATTGACAGACAAAGAGAGTAGAGCTTGGTTCATTGGCCATTACTAAGAGAACAAAGGAAAGATAAGTTCACACATTGTCACTATGAGAACTGTTTGGGAATGTATGACAGGCTGTTGCTTGGGATATACTGGTGGTGTGGTCACAAACAGTTGCTATGAAAACAAATTGGGACTGGCTACAAGCCTGTTTATCGGGGATGAGAGTGGGGATGGGATCACATGCCATTGATAGGGGAACAGAGGAAGGATGAGTTCACAGGCTATTGCTAACAGAACAGTGGAGATGTATTAACAGGCCATTGCTAGGTTGACTGTGTGGATCAGGTTCTCAGGCTTTTGCTATTGGAGAAGAGACGGAATAGGTAAACTTGCTGTTTATTCATCGAAGTATAGATTATAAGAGCTATACTGGTCTTTGGTTAGGTCACGGAAGGAATACTATGTGTAGTTCTGGGCGCCACGTTACAGGAAGGATGCGATTGCACTGGAGGGGATGCTGTGGAGATTCACCAAGATATTCCCGGGGAGGAGCATATCAGCTATGAATAGAGCCTGGATAAACTCGGGTTGTTTGCTTTGGAGCAGAGAAGTCTGAGGAGGATGTGACTTAGAAGTATAAGATTCAGAGGGGCATGGACAAAGTGGGCAGACAGCTGTTCCTTTTAGTCAAAGGGATAAGCACAAGGCACTACATTTTTAAAGTGAAGGTTTTGAGGTTAAGATAGGATTTGAAGATTGTTTTTAACCCAGAAGGCATTGGGGTGGTCTGGAATGCGTTTCCTGAGGGGGTAGTTATCACAGGTAACCTCACAACCATTAAAAAGTACTTGGACAAGCACTTCAAGTGTCACCACATTCTCGGCTAAAGGCACCGTGCAGGAAAGTGGGCCCAATGAAAGATCATACTGTATTTCTGGCGGTATAGAGTCTATGCTTCTGTGATTGTATGATCAACCATTGAGCAGCTTAAGACAGGAATTGATGGATTTCTGAAGAGTATATTAACAAGGGTTATAAGAGTAAACTGTAAAAGCTTCTAAATGTATGCCGATGGTAAAGGTAAGAGAAAAGAAATGCCGCTGTCTTAGAAGAGCTCTACAGTCTCGAAGAGGCTGGGATTCCCTTTGAACAACAATACGGGTGTGCCGGCACAGCAACAATTGCATGCGGATCGAGAAGGCGGCTCATCAGCTCCCTTCTCCAGGACAGAAATAAAGGAAATGAGAGAAACTTAACAAACTTTCACAATTGTAATTACCCTCCTTTTCGCCACAACAGCAATTAACTGCGATTAGAATTCATGCAGGATTTGATTTCACAGCACCAGTGGTGTAATAATCTCCATTCGAGTTCAGTGAAAAGGATGAACAACGTAAGTTGCGGGGAACATGAAGCAGCAGCGCAGCCTGTTTGTGCCAGAAATCATGCTGAGGACATTTCATGCCACTGGACTATGGAAACACAGTTTGGACGCTGACCCAATGAAGGATCTGTGCTGTCCAACATCATAGATCCGTTTGCATAGAACATAGAACATAGAACAATACAGCGCAGAAAAGGCCCATCGGCCCTCGATGTTGCGCCGACCTGTGAACTAATCTAAGCCCATCCCCCTACACTATCCCATCATCATCCATATGCTTATCCAAGGGCTGTTTAAATGCCCCTAATGTGGCTGAGTTAACTACATTGGCAGGCAGGGCATTCCACGCCCTTACCACTCTCTGAGTAAAGAACCTGCCTCTGACATCTGTCTTAAATCTATCATCCCTCAATTTGCAGCTATGCCCCCTCGTACTAGCCGACGTCATCATCCTAGGAAAAAGACTCTCACTGTCCACCCTATCTATTCCTCTGATCATCTTGTATGTCTCTATTAAATCCCCTCTTAGCCTTCTTCTCTCCAATGAGAACAGACCCAAGTCCCTCAGTCTTTCCTCATAAGACCTTCGCTCCAGACCAGGCAATAGCCTGGTAAATCTCCTCTGCACCTTTTCCAATGCTTCCACATCCTTCCTGTAATGGGGCGACCAGAACTGGATGCAATATTCCAAGTGAGGCCGCACTAGTGTTTTGTACAGTTGCAGCATGACATCGCGGCTCTGGAACTCAGTCCCTCTACCAATGAACACACCGTATGCCTTCTTAACAGCACTATCAACCTGGGTGGCAACTTTCAGGGATCTATGTACCTGGACACCAAGATCCCTCTGCACATCCACACTACCAAGAATCTTTCCATTGACCCAGTATTCTGCCTTCCTATTATTCTTCCCAAAGTGCATCACCTCACATTTATCTGCATTGAACTCCAATGTTTGCGAGCAGCGAACACATTTTGTTGCGTTCAACTTAAATGCAGATCATCCCCACCATGCTTCCACACAACCCACCCCTCCTCAGAGACTGGAACCTCAATTCATCACCTCAGACCACAACGAGCCATTTGCTCAGATATGACATTTTCCGATGTTGCTACTGCAACACAACAACAGCGAAGGCACATGGAAAGGCTTCGAGGATCCCTATCCCACTCGTACATTTTCTTAACTATGTGGGTATGCCAGGTTACAATATCAATTGCCCACCAGATGCCGATAGCCCATCCATCAAAACAAACATCAGTGCAAAGCTGAATCTACATCGTGAGTCTTGGTTGAGGAACAAATATGATGCATCTGTGATAAATTGTATTTGGTTATGCTTCGATAAAGAGAATATGAACTGTACAACGTTTCTGGAACTTAGATTTGCACTTTGGAGAATGATTTCGCTCATTGTTCGAAGCAGAACAGCTGTCGTGTTTACAAGTATTATTAAGAAATAACGAAAATAAAGCCCTTTCCTCACAGTTTGAACATGTGTTAGAATATGCACCATTCCAAAGGTTTACAACGTGCACAAAACTGGGAAGAGTGGAAGAGGATAATGGGCACTGGGCACATTTGTGTCACTAATATATTGGAGAAACGGGAAGATCAGCACCCACTGTCATTTGTACTGCCACCTGTAAGCTTATCACTTTCTGTCTTACATTCCCACTCCTTGCTTTCCAGTTAAAGCTTGGATTCACCATCAGTCTGTATTTACACTCAGCACCTCATTAATCTGATAACTCGACAGGCAGAGGGATGTCGAGTTAAATTCGGGAGAGAAGCAGGCAGCGAACCAGACAGTGGGTAAATTGATATCAAGTATGACAACCAGAAAAAAAAAATTAGAACGGATAAGCTTGACGCATTGAATAAGATGCAGGAGCCAAAATAAATCATGATCCATTCTATCCGCTCCCCCATTCCACGAGATCATGATAATCTGATAATCCGGAGACACGACTTGCATGCCTTGTCCACGTAATCCTTCACATCATAAATAACTAAAAATGTCTATCTAAGCTTTAATTATACTTATCGACACAGCCTAACTCTGTAGTAAAGAATTCCACAGATTCATCGCCGCTGAGAGAAAATGAATCCTCCTAGTCTCAGTCCTAATTGGGTAACTCCTCAGACTGAGATGATGCCTTCTGGTCCAAACTCATGCACACAGGGAAAACATCAGGCACACATTTATCTTGTCAAGCCCCCTAAGAATATTAACTGTTTCAATGCGGTCTTCACTCTTTCTTTTAAAGTCCAATGAGTACAGGCCCAACCTGCTCAATCTCTGCTCACACAAAAATTCCTCTGCGTACCAGAGAATGCGGTGAAGCTTCACTGCACTAACCCAATGCCAATGTACCTTTCTTTAGGTGTGGGTTCGAAAGTTGTAATAAATGCTGAAGTACTCACATCCAAGAGAAGAATTTTTAAAAAGAGGCTCTAAGTTTCTTCAGATTATCATTCTAATTACTGTAAACACTAGTTATGATGATTTCAGCAAATTGGTTGCATGCAGTAGCGTGGCTGAGCAGTCTAAGGTGCAGGATTTAAGCTCCCATCCCTGTTGAGTCATGGGTTCAAATCCCACCACTACTAGATTTGCTTGTGATGTATCTTAGTTGGAAGCTGAGGAATGTCAAAAATGTGTTGTGTTCTTCTCGATGTTTGCAGTTCCTTGGGCCTCTGACAGTTTCGGTGATGAAAGTGGTAAAATGGACAACGAGTCCTGAAAATATTGAGTGCTCCAGCTGTACAGTACCTCCTCAGATCTTCACTTGGGCACTTTGCATGTCATGCTGACGCCAGTTTCTGTGTCTCAATTGGTCAGCTGCTGAAAGGGCTGTAGCTCGAGACCACCCAGGTAAGCTGCTTCAGCAGTTTCAGATCAAACAATTATATCGACGATGTTTCTACATCTCACCCACTAGACCTCTATGATGAGATTGGATTTACACAGCACCATCAATGTTTCACCTCGGTTCCACTCAAAGTGGGACTGGGACGGAGACGGGGATAAGTAGCAGGCTATGATACCGTACTCGCCAATCAGAGAATGGTGTGCCCCTTTTTATCTTTTCGTTTTATATTCTGTATCTGACACTTCTGTCACCAACACCTGATGAAGGAGTGAGGTTCCGAAACCTTGTGTTTTCAAATAAACCTGTTGGACTATAACCTCGTGTCACGTGATTTCTGACTTTGTCTGCACCTGTCCAACACCAGCACTTCCACATCGGGGGATTTTGCAGTTTGCTGACGTCCGTTTCCGTGGCTCAACAGATCAGCATCAGAATGTAAATTGAAAAGATACTGGCTCGAGGCCATGCAGATGCTGTGCTTTGGTTGCTTTGGGTCAAGTTCTTCCATTTAACGCAGGCAAAATCCATGACAAAATTGAATTCAAAATACAGCCATCAAAGGCTCTCACTTCCCCTGTTCCACACAGAGTGAGACAGAGACAAGCAGAGGGATTTGACCCCTCTTCCCAATTCCCCGCTGCAAGCATAAAACGACCACTGCAGCTTCAATCAGCGGCTTCTTGCTCATCCCTGGACACAATTTGCAGAAACTTGTTCCTCATGAGCGGTTTTCATCGTGTGAAAGGGTCGAAAAAGCTTTTGTGAAATTTGGCAGCGGCTGCAGCAGATTCTCCCCGTCTTTGGAACCTTTCCACCCAAACCCCTGTCTCCAAGTTAGAAGCGGCAAGAGTTTATGACGAGAACAGCAATATAAAAACGAACTCTGTTCACATTTAATGAAAAGTGAAAAAAACCAACTTGTTCGGATCATGCGGGAGCAGCGCTGTGAGGCGAATGTAATAACCGCTGCATTGCAGAAACACAGCGGGCTCACCGACCCTAGTTTTTACATTGTCTTGGTCTATTATGCACAAACTATCCAGTCATCTATTACATTGCAGTTTATCATGCGTGAGAGTATCTCTCAGAGGACACCTATACCTACAGTGTTGGTTCTGTAGTTTGGTGATTCACCGGGTGGCTGTGAGTTCATTTCTTTCTTGGGCCTGTGAGAATTTTCACCACCTGCTGCATCCAACATGCAAAGGAACTCTTTAAATGTTGTTTGAAATTATTTATGATTCAACAGTATTAACACCATCGTGTAATTTCCTCGACCAGCCAGAAATGCGTTTGAAATGCCATATTCCTGTTTGTCCTTCCAGGTATTTGAGAAAGATCATTCCGAAGCAGCTGACGTCATCTCGTCTTCAGAGCAGTGAGAGAGATGAGTCCGAAGGTGTAACAAATTTCGACATTGCGGTCGAGCCAGGTAGGAGTCGCACTTACAATCTCCTAATTTGTAGTCAGGCGCGCTCCAGACTTACTAATGAAACCTTCAAAACAGTCGATCTACTTAGATCCTGCGGTTGTGAGATCAAACATCATATAGCAGCTTTTTCCTGACAGTACCAGTGATTATTGGAGTATCAGACTCAGGACAAGGACACAGGACAACATTAATCAAAAGAGACTTCGATGGAAAGACCATTTCCTGTGGTTTGTGCATCATTTATTTCATTTGTTCATTCTGCTATAGCTAGAGTATTGTGTTCAGTTCTGCAAATTCACATTACAGCAGGATGTGATAGCACCGGAAACGATGCAGAAGAGAATTACCAGGATGTGGTCTGGCTGAAGAGTTTCAGTTATGAAGAGAGATTGGACAGACTGGGTTTGTTTTCCTTAGAGCAGAGTAGAGTTACAGGAGACAAAATTGAGATGTATAAAACAATGAGTGTTATTGATAAGGTAGACTGAAAGAAACATTTTGTCTTCATGACAAGATCGATCAAAAGCTGTGCAGAAATTTAAAGTAAGGTGTCGGAAGGTTTGAGTAGATGGGCAGAAAACTTTTTTCAGCCAGCGCGTGTTTGGAATCTGGAAACCACTGTCTGTAAGTATCCTAGTGGCGGATATCCTAGTAGTTTTAAGAAGCATTCATATGTGAATTTGTGATGAAAAGGCATACAAGACTATGGGCAAAGCGGAGGAAAATCGAATTAGGATAGTAAAGCAGTTTTATTTGCTTAATGTACACTTAGGCGCCTCAGGGGTAGAGGGGTAGAGGGGTAGGGGGGTGGGGGGTGGGGGTGGGGGTGGGGGTGGGGGTTGGGGCGGTGGTGCACGTGCCGTCCTGGGTAGTATATTAGTTAGTATCCCTGCCTGTCACGCGGGAGACCACGGATCAATTCCCAGCCAGGGAGGTTCCAAGCATTTTTAATTCAACCTTGGGTGATGTCTGTGCAGAGTTTGTGTTTTCTCCCCTTGTTTCTGTTGAGATTTCATCTCACAGGCAGAACATATGTTCTGAACACAGGCAGATTAAGTGAATTGGCATTTGGAAATTGCCCATAGTGTGCAGGGATGTGCAGACCAGATAGTTCAGCCGTGGTAAATACATATTTACGGAAAGTTCTCGGGTCTGAGGAAAGGTCACCGGACCTTACAGTTAACTGTGAGTTTTTCTTCACAGATGCTGCCAGACTTGCTGAGCTTTTCCAGCAAGTTTGTTTTACTTCCAGGGTCAGTACAGCCTAAATGGGCCGAATGGTCTCTGTGTATACGGTAGGGTTTCTGTGATCTCTGACTCTGTGGGTTTTTATCTTATTTAGGATTTCGAAATTGTCTGCACCAAAATGTGCGGCTCATTAATATCTGTTCAGAAGACAGGTGGTCTCAATAAGACTCCTTTTAACAACATAGTGCACTGTTCTCAAATCTAGAAAACAACTCCTCATAGACAATTTTACATCCCCGCTGTCGTGGAGCTTTTCACTCCATGACATGACCTGCACTACACCAACTGTCATCATCGTTTCTACGTTAAAGAATACACAGCTATTTACATATATATCTCAAAGAAGAGTGAAATTAGTGTCAGAGCACCGCACTAATCAGATACACATTTTCAGCAAGAAACAGCGGATTATTGTTGATTTTTTTATCACTGATAATCTTTTTTCAGTGTTGTTTCAACAGGCTCTGTGCAAGTTGAAGTGGTATATGTGACAGACATGGAGACATTGTAACAGGAAGAGGTCAGTCGGTCCTTGCTAGCTGCTCCACTATTCAATATGATCATAGAGATAACCCAACACGGTTCCCTGTTTCACTTTTCATCCCACATCCTTTTGTCCCTTGAGCCCTAAGCACCATAACTAACTCCTTCTTGTAAAAATAATCAATGTTTTAGCTTCAACCGACTTGTGAAGCACAGGATTCTTCAGGCTCGTTGTTTTCTGGTGATGGTATACCCCTCACCTCATTCCTATATGACTACAGCTTATCCTCAAACTGTGATCTCTGGTTTTGGACTGTCCAGTGATTGGGAACATGCATCTTTTGTTTACCTTGCCGAGTCCTGCTGGTATTTTATAAGTTGTTTGGAAATGTCCCTCATTGGCCTACAGATACATTTAATGATTTGTAGATCAATATCGGAGGCATGATTAAGAAGTTTGCAGGCAAGGCAAGACTTGGGAACCTCATTGGAAATGAAGAGTGTAGGTGCAGTCTGCAAGAAGATTTCGATGGACTGGTCGGGTGAGCAGAAAAAATGACGAATGGAAATAAGACCAGGAAAAACTGTAGTGATGCGTTTGGGTAGATCCAACAAGGTAATGGAATGCACAATTTAGGAAACAATACCAAGAAATGTGTGGGAAATTTTGATGATACATATATACTAAAGGAGTCAGAAGGGGTTATGGGGCGAGGACTTTTTTTTTCAGACAGAAGGTGGTATGGAACTCACTGCCAGAAATATATGAGATAGAAACACTGAACTCATTTAAAACCTCCCTGGAGTTTCCACTCGTGTTCTATAATCTGTAGATCTACAGCTGCAATTGTGGAAAGTGGGCTGAGGTAAGTGTTCCGTTTCTCCTTCAGCACAGAGACACTGGATAGAGGGACCTCCTTCTCGTCTGCACTTTTCACAAAATTTTCGAATAAATTGATGTCAGCAAGAAGGCACCTTTACATAATTGATTACTGGCTGATCTCAGTGAGTTGATGGCTCTCTCTTAACAACATTCTCGATCCTTCATTGTGCATCTCCACAACGTGTCTTGTTGCTGGCTTCTGGAATGAACATGTGAATATTTCTCTCGTTCAGTGAGCCATCACTAAACAGCAGGCAAGAGCATTCCTTGTGAAGTGGAAGCTGGACTCATTAACCAGGGATCGGTGTTTTCAAATGGTCCTATACTGTCAACATTTTCTCCAATGATCCACGAGATCAGATAGTCTTGTATGCTTACCTGCCAGTTTCATTTGTTTCATCGACAGTGATTTTCCACAAGCTAACAGTAAACCCTTCAATCTAAATGCAATCTCTCAAACTGTTTCTATTGCTCGTTGGGTGCTGTACATCGTTGGACTGTGCAGACAAGGGCAGTTTCCCAATACGCGCTCTTTTGTTCAAATGCAAAGCACTGCCTGCCAGAGGAAGGAAATGGCTGAACACATCTGGCAATGGACCAACCCCCGTCCAGGAGAAAGGGCAGAAACAGCAGGCTCCTGGGAGCACGGAGTCAGAATGGGAAGCAGCTGTTATTGAAACAGTTTGCTGCCTTTTCTCACGAAGCAACAGGGAATTGACTTAGTTTAGAAAGAGCTACACTAAGTTTGTTGTTAAAAGTGTTGCATTGATGATGCCTCAAAACCCAGGCAGACCCAGGCTGCTTGCCTTCCATTTTGTCAAATATCCCGATCAGTTTTTCGAACAGAGCTGCAATCAATGATGTCGGAATTCCTCATATCGGGGTTTGGGCCAAAGGGTTCATTGAGGCAAACATAGCCCAGCAACACACATGGAGAAAGTGAAAACAAATATTGTGGATGTTTGCCCACGCAATGGGAAAATAATCACCTTGCGGAGAGGTGTGGGCCTCGTGGCATTATCGCTATACTATTAATTCTGAATCACAGGTATCTTACTTTGAATTCAATAAAGTTCTTGAATTAGGAGTCAAACGTGGGGATAATCCCAACCCAATAGACTTTCGAGAAGGAATTAAATGCATCACTAGGCAACTCAAATCCTGTCCAGTGACCTGAGATAACCAGCTTTCCGCAATCTAACATTTAAAACACAACAGCTCAGTTCCTTTGCAATTTTCAATGAGTCACATGGAATTATAAGACGCACAGTAAAAACCCATTTTTTTTGTAATAAAAATCTTAAGAGCTACACTTCTCCATGCAACTTCATTACAACTAAAGACAAACAAGTAGAGGCTGCTACCCTCCTAATTCCTTAGTCAACCCAGTCTTGTGAACGGATGCTTGTCCCATCAATCCGTATTCAATGCAGCAAAATTCTCTGTGCTGTACAATCTCATTCGTACTGCAAGAAATGAATTTACTGTTTCTGCTCTCAGAACTGAATTGCTTTAGCCAATATCTTCCTCAGCTCCCTGCTTTCAGTAAACACTTCAACCAGGAACAAATCTATCAAATTCTTTGTAGTCCAATGCAGACTGACGCTGCAAATTTGCAGAAGTCACACATTTCCGCTTTCACTGTCTCAATCATTTGACGACAACATTCAAAAAGCTCAATGAGATAAATCTAATTCTATTTCAATCATTGGAACGACTTGTGGGAATTTGCATGCCGGAGATTGAGTACTATGAAACAGATAAACAGATTTTTTCGGATTTTATCCCAGCACAGTGTCAGCCGTACGGGTAAGGTCATCAAGTGAAAACATCACCTCCGTTTCTCTCTCTTCAGGTGATCCTTCTCTGGTTGAAAATTTATGCTAGTCAGTTGATAATTGAGGTATATCCGCCAGGTAGGGAACATTATCCGAACACAGAGAGTGATCTTCTCCGATAAATTCTGTTGTGATCAACGACTTTTTCCTCAATGGCTGATGCCAGCATCTCAAACAGCCGGTCCACTGCCTCCTCGCCTCTGCCTCATTTGTTGTGTCAGAGCACACAAGGCTATGGGCCAAGTGCTGGAAACTGGGATGCTGAGCCTCTTTCCGTACTGTAAAAGCACGATGATTCAATCATTTTGGAGGAGAAAGAATGCCAGTGAAAAAAGAAAGCCAGAAGCTGTGTCATTAAGAAACGATGTAGCTGGCTTGCGAAGTTGCCCTGGTGGTTTAGTGGTTAGGATTCGGCGCTCTTACCACCCCTGCCTGGGTTCGGTTCCCGCTCAGAGAATCAAGTTTGATTAGTCCTGATAGTGGCAACAGCAAAAGCCGCACAGCTGTGACCAGATTCCTTTCACTGTCTCAGATCAGTTAATGTCCCCGAGAACATCAGAGTCCATGTGCCAGCTTCTTGAAGAGAGGAAAGGTGCCTTAAATGTTACTGCTCAGTCGGACTATTCACCGTTGTGTTGTTCACAGGAACGTTAGCAGTAACATTCACACGATGAACGACCAGCAACGACAATCACCATCGCTGCTTCATCTCAATAGTCTCCCCTTCCTGTTCTGGTGAGTTTCAACGCCAAATAAAATATGTTTGTCATCAGGAAGCAGCCATTAAATTAGGCCACCACTGATCTGAAAAACTCTCAACTCCACTTTCATGTTTTTCCTCCATAACCTCAGTTAAACTCGAGCCTAATCACAACATTGTATATTACTGTCAGTTTTCAGAAATTTAGATAACATTAATGACCTGTGCAGTAAATTGAATAATATGAAACGAGCTAAAAAGCCCTTCCCGCAATTCAACCCAGTGCAGGGTCAGCCATATGAGAACAGCCAGAGATCGAAAACGTTACTTTCATATCTCCCGGCACATATTTCTCTCCTGACGACTTGAATATTTGCATCGTTTTTCTTTATAATTGAGACATTTTCACGGACAGATCGTCCCACAATGCACAAATATCTGTGCCGCAGAAAACTATTTTGCTTCAGATTAAAATTGCTGAGTAACCTTTCTCACAGCCCGATGCCCAATAATCCCTGCTTCACGTCAATAAAAGCTGCTCTGGGCGAGGTTGGAGCTCACAGACTCGGCATTTCACGCGCCTTGACACCGTCATAGAAGGACCGCGCGCTCACAGATTGCGTCACTTCTATCTGTATCATCCTGGTCACTGTCTGATTCAGCATTGCATTCGCTCATCCTTCTGCACATGATCCCCGCGGCTCTATCTCGGTTTTGTCATGTTGTCTTGGTTTATAATGCACAGACTATTCCGTCGTCTATTACCACAGAGTAGCTCCACGCGCTCATTGCCATCCCCATTTCCGGTTGTATCTTTGCAGCTGGGTCACTGAGTCTCTCTGGTTCTGGGCCTGGGAACGGGGATTATATGGTCGTCTGCAGCAATGGTTACTTCCTTGAACTGGTGACCTATCCAATCTTAAACTGCATTTCTTTTGATAAATACATTACAAAAACAGCCTGCACTATCCCTTGAGTCTTTGATATTTTGTAGAAATCTATCAATCTCAGCCATCAACACACTGAATGATGGAATGTCCACAGCCTCTGGGAGCATCGAAGTTAAAGATTCCAGCCCATTACAATGCATTATTTGGGAAGTATTCCTGTTGTGTATCTGGTGCTGTTCCTAACATTTCCTCTGCCACTGTAGTGATTGCACTTTACGAGCGTGCTCTTCTGTGTGGAGCTGTGATCATGTACTGTTTAGTACTCTGCCCTATGATCTCAGCAACCTCGGCTCGAATCTGAGTCACAGCAATGGGTGCTTGCTGCAATGTGTTTTTTATTCCTTGTGACACGTGCTACGGAAACGCGATAAAGTATCAAACTTTTTACGTGAAAATATTCTTCAAGGTGATGACAATCTTCTCTCAAACCCCCGTTCTCCCACATATCTCTGTCTATGAGACACCTAGAGTTGTCTGGGTCATGAACTACTGAGGCAAGTAGCAGCAGGGCAATTCCAAGCCGCGCTTCCAAATCTATTGGAGATTTAGTCTGACGCCACTTTCTGGAAAGTGCTCAGATAAGGATCAAAAGAGAACACAACAGGAGTGATCCACGAAAAGTGAAGATTAGCAATCACAGTCTCGAAGAGGTTGGGTTTCCCTTCTGATCAACAATGCGGTGTGACTTCACAGCAACAGTGGAGGCGGACCTTCTCCATTCTGCAGAACAGAAATAAAGGAAATGAGATAAATTTAACAAACTTTCACATCACATTCGCTCTCCTTTTCGCCACAACAGCAAACGAGATCACAAGGTGTGGAGCTGGATGAACACAGCAGGCCAAGCAGCGTCATAGGAGCAGGAAAGCTTGACGTTTCGGGCTTAGACCCTTCATCAGAAATTCTGATTCATTTCTGTTGAAGGGTCTAGGCCCGAAACGTCAAGCTTTCCTGCTCCTATGATGC
>JAHRHZ010000135.1:4684-20429 GCA_024137785.1 Ginglymostoma cirratum
CTTACCCTCTGTTTCTTCCCCTCTGTATCTCATCCTCTGTTTCTGCCTTTCTTTATTCCCCTCTGTTTGTCATTCTCTGCTTCTCATTCTCTGTTTCTGCCACTCTGTTTCTGTTCCTATGTTTCTCATTCTCTGTTTCTTGCCCCTTTGTTTTGCACTCTCTCTTTGGGCCCTCTTTTTATTCCCCTCTCTTTTCATTCTCTACTTCTCATTCCCTTTTTACCATCCTCTCTTTCTCAGCCAGAGTATCTGCACCTCTGTTCCTGCCCCTCTGTTTCTGCCTCTTTTTTTCTCATCCTCTGTTTCTCATTCTCTGTTTCTGCACAGTTCTTTCTGCCTCTCTGTTTCTCATTCTGTGTTTCTGCCCCTCTATTTCTCATCCTGTATTTCTAATCCTCTGTTTCTCATCCTCTGTTTCTGCTCCTCTGCCTTTGCCCACTGCAATGGCAGCAGGGCAGAAACAGAGGAGGAGAAACAGACGGTCAGAAACAGAGGGTCTGCAACAGAGAATGGGAAGCAGCAGAAGAAAAAGTGATGGTCCGAAGCCATGGGGCACAAACTGTGGATCAGAAACAGAAATGAGAAACAGAGCAATAGAAAAAGTGATGAGAAACAGAGAGGCTGAAACAGAGGGGAAGAAGCAGAAGAGAAGAAACAGAAAGACAGAAGCAGAGGATGAGAAATGTGGGGCAGAAACAGAGAATGAGCAACAGTGGGACAGAAACAGAGGATGGGAAACAGAGGATAAGAAAAAGAGGGGCAGAAAGAGAGGATAAGAAATGGGGGAAAAGAAACAGACAGTTCAAAACAAAGGTACAGAAACTGATGACCAGAAACAATAAATTAGAAACTGAATGGTAGGAACAGAGAATGAGCAACAGTAGGGCAGAAAGAGAGGATAAGAAAGAGGGGAAGACAAACAAACAGTCCAAAACAGAGGGGCAGAAACTCATGACCAGAAACAGAAGATGAGAAACTGTGTGGTGCAAATAGAGATGAGAAACAGAGGGATAGAAACAGAAGAATAGAAACAGAGGGGAAGAAACAGAGGCAGAACCAGGGGGTGAGAAACAAAGGGTCAGAAACAGGGATGAGAAACAGAGGGGCAGAAACAGAGGGACAGAAGCAGTGTGGCAGAAACAGAGGGACAGAAACATAGGTTGAGAAGCAGACGGGCAGAAACAGAGAATGAGAAACAGAGGGTCAGAAACAGAGGATGAGAAACAAAGGCCACAAACAGGAGATCAGAAACAGAGGTTGGGAAACAAAGCATGAGAAACAGAGAGTGAGAAATGAAGGGACAGAAACGGAGAATGAGAAAGAGGGAATGAGAATCATATGGTCCAAAATAGATGGGCAGAAACTAAGGACCAGAAAAAGAGAATGAAAACAGAGTGACAGAAACAGAGAATGAGAAACAGGTGCAGATAGAATGAGAAACAGGATTAGAAACAAAGAATGAAAAACAGGGGAAGAGAAACAAAGGGTCTGAAACAGAGGGCCAGAAACAAAGGATCAGAAACAGAAAATGAGAAAGTGAGCAGTAGAAAAAGAGAGAAGAAACTGAAGAGCAGAAATAGAGGAACAGAGGCAGAAGGGCAGAAACAGAGAATGAGAAATAGAGGTTCAGAGGCAGAGAATGAGAAACAGAGGTGCAAAAACAGCATGAGAAACAAACAATGAGAAATGGAGAGGCTGAAATGGCGGGAGAAGAACAGAGAATGAGAAACAGAGGAGCAAAAACAGAGAATGAGAAACAGTTGTTCAGAAACAAAGGATGTGAAACAGACTGTGAGAACAGAGTGTGAGAAACAGAGAGATGAAACAGAGGATGAGAAACGGAGGAGTAGAAACAGAGTGGCAGAAACAAAGGGTCAGAAACAGATAATGAGAAACAGACAGGCTGCAACAAAGGAGGAGAAACAGAGAATGTGAAACTGCGTAGTAGAAACAGTGAGGAGAAACAGAGGGGCAGAAACAGAGGGGAAGGAGCAGAGGGGCAGAAACAGTGGATGAGAAACAGAGGGGCAGAAACAGAAAATGAGAAACAGAGGGGCAGTGTCAGACGGGCAGAAATGAAGTGTCAGAAACAGAGTGTCAAAAACAGAGGATGAGAATCATAGGGGCAAAATTAGAGGATGAGGAACAGTGGGACAGAAACAAGTTGTTTCTTATTGTCAGTATTCACCCAGGTGAAGGATATGGAGGATAGTGTGATTAGTGTGGAGCATACTAATATGCCTTGGCATTTTGAGATCAAGAAAGAAGTGGTGTTGGATCTCTTGAAGAACATTAAGGTGGATAAGTCCCCAGGGTCCAATTGAATCTATCATAGGTTATTGACAGAGGAAAGAGAAGAGATTGCTGGGGCCTTGACCAAGATCTTTGTATCCTCGCTAGGCACTGGAGAGGTCCTGAAGGACTGGAGAGTAGCTAATGTTCCTCTGCTCAAGAAAGAAAATAAGAATAATCTAGGAAACTATAGACCGGTGCGTCTCACATTGGTGGTTGGGAAGTTATTGGAAAGAATTCTTAGGGAAAGGAGTTACACACACTTGGAAAAGCATGGCCTAGTTAGGGACAGTCAGCATGGCTTTGTGCAAGGCAGGTCATGTCATTCTAACTTAATTGACTTTCTCGAGGATATGAAAAATGTGATCGATGAGGGTAGAGTAGTGGATGTTGTCTACATTGGATTTTAGTTAGACTTTTGACAAGGT
Organism: Ginglymostoma cirratum; assembly: GCA_024137785.1. NCBI lineage: Eukaryota > Metazoa > Chordata > Chondrichthyes > Orectolobiformes > Ginglymostomatidae > Ginglymostoma > Ginglymostoma cirratum. Next base: position 7,405 of record JAHRHZ010000135.1, read on the forward strand.
CCCTTGTGGTAGGCTCATCCAGAAGATTGAGATGCTTGGGATCCATGGCGACTTGGCCTCTTGGATTCAGAATTGACTTGCCCATAGAACGCAGAAGGTAGTGGTGGAAGGGCATTTCTCTGGCTGGAGGTCCATGACTTGTGGTGTTCTGCAGGGATTCAAAGAACAAAGAACAAAGAAGACTTACAGCCCAGGAACAGGCCCTTCGGCCCTCCAAGCCTGTGCCGATCCAAATCCACTGTCTAAACCTATCGCCCAATTCCTAAGGATCTGTATCCCTCTGCTCCCCACCTGCACATGCATCTGTCCAGACGCACCTTAAATGAATCTACCGTGCCTGCCTCTACTACCTCTGCTGGCAACGCGTTCCAGGCACCTACCACCCTCTGTGTCAAGTACTTTCCGCGTGTATCCCCCTTAAACTTTTCTCCTCTCACCTTGACCGCGTGACCCCTTGTTATTGAATCCCTCCCATTCGTATTGGGACCTCTGCTGTTTGTAATAGATATAAATGATTTGGATGAAAATGTAGTAGGTTTAGTAAGTTTGTAGACAATACGAAGATTGATGGAGTTGTGAATAGTGTAGAATGCTGTCAAAGGATACAGCAGTATATAGATCAGCTGTAGATATGGGCGGAGTAATGGCAGATGGAGTTTAATCCCAGTAAGTGTGAGGTACTGCACTTTGGCAGATCAAATGTTAAGGAAAAGTATACAGTTAATGGCAGGACCCTGAACAGCATTGATGTATAGAGGGATCTTGGGATTCAAGTCCATAGCTCCCCGAAAGTGACCACACAATTATATAGGGTGGTAAAGAAGCCATATGGCATGTTTGTCTTTATTGATCAGGAAATTGAGTACAAGATTCAGAATGTTATTTTACAGCTTCTGGTCGCCATATTACAAGAAGGATGTGGAGGCTTTGGAGAGGGTGCAGAAGAGGTTTACCAGGAACACAATGCCAGGGGTAGTGGTGGAGGCAGATAAAATAGGGGCATTTAAGGGACTTTTAGATAAACATGCAAATATGCAAAGGACGGAGGGATACCGACCGAGGGATAAGCATAATTTGATATCATGTTAAACTCACCATTGGGGACCGAACGGCCCATTCCTGTGCTGTACTATGTTCTATCTCTTCACTTTGAGATTCTTTTTGTCTCTCTGTTTTAGGGTTTTCTTTTCTCTCTGTTTTCGCGGTCTCGCTCTCTCTCTCTGTTTTAGCGTTTGTTCTCTCTCTGTTTTGGTGGTCTCGCTCTATTTCTCTCTCTCTCTCTGTTTTAGGGGTCTCGCTCTCCTTCTCTCTCTTTTAACATTCTCTCTCTCTCTCTCTCTCTGTCAGGGGGTGGTGCTGACGTGTTGAGCTCAGGCTGCGCGGCTGAGGAGCGGCTCCGGATCCCAGTCTCAGTCCTACTCCCGGTCTCGGTCCGGGATGTAAACCGCCCGTTCCCGGTGCTCCGCTGGTTTCACGCCCTCAGGATTACGGCCCCGAGTCCGGAATCTGAATTTGGGAGAAATTGGAGCGAGAGAAGGATCAAGCAGGACCGGGGTGAGTGCGATTGAGGGAAATGTAAAGAAAAGAGAACGGAGAGATGGAGAAAGAGACGGAGGGAGAAAGAAAGACGGAGAGGAAGAAGGGGGGGAAAAGATATTAAAAAAACCTTAAACAGAGAGAGGCAAAGATAAAGGGGGAGGGAAGGGCTCGGAATGGAGAAATGCAGGATCAGGCAAAGAGAAGGGGCAAAATCCCAGAGACGGAATGGGAGTCGAGGGCAATGAGACAGGGAGAATAGGATAGGGGGAGTGAGACAGGGAGAAAGGGAGAGGGAGAATGGGACGGGGGAGAACAGATAGAGGAAGATAAAGAGTGGCGAGGATCAAGTGGGAGATGGGAAAGTGGAGGATAGAGAGAGAGAGCACCTGGAGAAGGAGAAGGGCGCTGGGATCGGGGCAGGGGCTGGGGGGCAGGTGTGGGTGCGGGTTTGGGGACAAGTTGTCAGGAGGCAGGCGATTCAGCCCCTCGGGCTGGTGCTGGGGACCGTGTTCTTTTGACATTAATGACCTGGGTTCTAGTGAAATTGGGAGAATCGGTGCCGTTTTTCGGAGTCAGAATGATATCAATGGGCTGGAGCCAGCTGCTAAAACTGAAGATAGGGCAGCGTGAAGAGATAGATTCTGAGGAAGAACAATGAAAAGAGACAATAGAAACTGAAGAGTCCAGTCCAGGAACCTGAGGTGTTAGCGGAAAGCTCATTGGCAGGATTTTGTGAAGAGGCTGTGGATAAGTGATTCAGTAATAGAGGGTAAAGTGTAATGTCAGATCTTTATAAAAGGCTAGTTATTCGTCGCATTCCTGTGAAGATGGCACAGAAATAGACATTACTCAATGGCATTGTGAGGTGTGAGCAGTACAAGCAGAGAATCACAAATTGAGAGATTTAAGGAACTGACAAAAGTGGCCAGTACCGTCAACAAATGTGAGGTCATGCACTCTGGACCAGAAAAGGATAAACCAGAATCAACTCTCAGTAACAAAAATCTAAAAACAGAGGAGGTTCAAAAATTCTTGAGGCCAGTGGTGCAGGATTGGGGATAAAAAGAACTAGATCATTCAAATGTTGTGGACGGAGAAATTACACAAAATGGCCAATGCAATACTGGTCTTTGCAACTAGGACTAGAATATGGGAAAGGAGAGGACAGGAGTCCTGCTTTGGTTTTACAAAGCCCTGGTAAACTATACCCGGAATCACTGGAAGCAGTTCTGAGCCCCAACATTAGGGAGGGGATATTAGCCTTGAAAGGAGTGCAGTAAAGATTCACCAGAATCATAGTGAGACACAAAGGTCACATTACAAGGAGTGATTGTATAAACTAGGATTGTATTTCCTGGAATTCTGGTTGACGGTTGATTTGATTTGAAGTTGTCAAGATATTAGTGGAAGAAGGTAGGGCAGAAAGAGATAAACTGTTTCCAATGGTTGAGTCAAGGAAAAGGCATCAGTGTCAAAGCATTAGATTCAGAGCTTTCAGGACAGCATTTGGGATGTGTTTCTACATAAACAGGGTGGTAGCAATTTCCCTTCACAAATGGGAAGTCATTTTCAATCAATTGTTAATTTTAAAGCTGAGATTGATAGAATTATTTTGACCAGGGTAATTAAAGATATGGAGCAAAGGAAGATATTTAAGAACATAAGAAATAGGAGCAGAAGTTGATCATTTGGCCCACTGCACCATTCAGTAAGGTCATGTCTGATCTTAAATCCTCATCCATTCATTACAAAAAGCTAACATCAAAGTTCAGTGGGTAAAAGGGAATGCAAATCATGATCTCATTGAATGGTGGAGCAGACTCGATGGGCTGAATGGCCTGCTCCAGCTCCTACATCTTATGGTCTGATGGTAATTCTGTCAACTCCCTTCAGAGTCTTGAATGCTTCATTTTTTTAACTCCAGAGAATATAGACTCAACTCACTCAGCCTTTCATCATATCCAAACTTTTCAATCAAGTGAACTTTCAGAGTGCTGCCTCCAAAGCAGATATAAAAACCAAAAGAACTGTGGATGCTGTAAATGAGGAACAGAAACAAAGTTGCTGGAAAAACTCAGCGGGTCTGGCAGCATCTGTGAAGGAAGAAACAGAGTTAACGTTTCGGGTCCGGTGACCCTTCCTCAGAAAACATGAGGAAGGTTTTTGCCTTACATCTGTTGTAGGAAAAGTTTTGGAAAGGATTATAAGAGATAGGATTTATAATCATCTAGCAAGCAACAATTTGATTGGTGATAGTCAACATGGATTCGTCAAGGGCAGGTCGTGTCTCACAAACCTCACTGAGTTTTTTGAGAAGGTGACCAAGCATGTGGATGAGGGTTGGGCAGTTGACGTGGTGTACATGGACTTCAGTAAAGCCTTTGATAAGGTTCCACATGGTAGGCTATTGGAGAAAATGCAGAGGCATGGGATTGAGGGAGATTTAGCAGTTTGGATTAGAAACTGGCTTTCTGAAGGAAGGCAAAGAGTGGTGGTTGATGGAAAATATTCAGCCTGGAGTCCGGTTACTAGTGGTGTGCCACAGGGATCTGTTTTGGGATCACTGCTGTTTGTCATTTTTATAAATGACTTGGACGCAGACATAGGTGGATGGGTTAGTAAGTTTGCAGATGACACTTAAGTCGGTGGAGTGGTGGACAGTGTGGAAGAATGTTGCCGGTTGCAGGGAGACTTGGATAAACTGCAGAATTGGGCTGAAAGGTGGCAAATGGAGTTCAATGCAGATAAATGTGAGGTGATTCACTTTGGGAAGGATAATAAGAAGGCAGAATACTGGATCAATGGAAAGATTCTTGGTAGTGTGGATGTGCAGAGGGATCTTGGTGTCCAGGTACATAGATCCCTGAAAGTTGCCACCCAGGTTGATAGTGCTGTTAAGAAGGCATACGGTGTGTTAGGTTTCATTGGTAGAGGGATTGAGTTCCGGAGCCATGATGTCATGCTGCAACTGTACAAAACACTAGTGCGGCCTCACTTGGAATATTGTGTACAGTTCTGGTCGCCCCCATTACAGGAAGGATGTGGAAGCATTGGAAAAGGTGCAGAGGAGATTTACCAGGATGTTGCCTGGTCTGGAGCGAAGGTCTTATGAGGAGAGGCTGAGGGACTTGGGTCTGTTCTCATTGGAGAGAAGAAGGCTAAGAGGGGATTTAATAGAGACATACAAAATGATCAGAGGTTTAGGTAGGGTGGACAGTGAGAGTCTTTTTCCTAGGATGATGATGTCGGCTAGTACGCGGGGACATAGCTACAAATTGAGGGGTGATAGATTTAAGACAGATGTCAGAGGCAGGTTCTTTACTCAGAGAGTGGTAAGGGCGTGGAATGCCCTGCCTGCCAATGTAGTTAACTCAGCCACATTAGGGGCATTTAAACAGTCCTTGGATAAGCATATGGATGATGATGGGATAGTGTAGGGGGATGCACTTAGATTAGTTCACAGGTCGGCGCAACATCGAGGGCCGAAGGGCCTGTTCTGCGCTGTATTGTTCTATGTTCTATGTTCTAAAGTTTTCTTCCTTTTAAAAATATTATTTCATCTTCTTATTATCAGAGGTATTATCATATCTTCACATGTACCCATGTGATATACTATCTGTCGCTCACTGTACCTGTCAATATCTATCTACAGACTTTTTATATCATTATTATAATTGTTATTCCTACCAATATTGTATCATCAGCAAAAAAATTCTCTATCACTAACGTAATCCCTTACCAGAGGCTGTATGTACCTGATATGGAGGTAGACTGTGGACCTAGTGTGATCAAAGAATTGTAGAATCATATAGATCAGAAGAGGCCCTTCAGCCCACTGAGTCTATAATGCCAAAAATACACTAGCTCCAAACTAGTCCTACTTTCCAGCACTAGGCCCATAACCTTGACTGTTATGACACCTTAAGTGCTCATCCAAGTATTTTTTAAAGGTTGTGAGGCTTCCTCCCTCAATTAGCCTCTAAGACTGTGCATTCCAGACTCCCACCACCCTCTGGGTGAAAAACATTTTCCTCAAGTCCCCTTTAAAATTCCTGTCTTTCACTTTAAAATTATGCCTCCTTGTTCTTGACCCTTCAACAAAAGGGAACAGTTGCTTTCTATTCATCTTGTCCAAGTCCCTCACAAACTTATACAGCTCTACCAGGACCCCCTCAGCCTTCTCTGCATTCCTCCACTGCAAACATATCCTTCTTCTAGTGCAGTGACCAGAACTGTACACTGTTCCAACATAACCTCCTTGCTCTTATAATCTATGTGTTGACTGAAAAAGGCAAGTGCCTGTATACCTTCATAACTGCTCTATTAACCTGCCACGCTACCTTCAACATTGTGTGAATGAAGAACCCAGGATCATCCTGTTCCTTTGAACTTCCTAGTGTTTTGCCATTCATTGAATGACAAACTTGTATTAATTCTCCCAAAGTGCATCACATCATACATTTCAGGGTTAAATTCCATCCGCCACTGATTTTTTTTCTTTATTCATTCACGGGAGGAGGGCGTCGGTGGCCAGGCAGCATTTATTGCCCACCCCTAATTGCCCAGAGGGCGGTTAAGTGTCAACCACATTGCTGTGGGTCTGGAGTTACATGTAGGCCAGACCAGGTAAGGATGACAGCTTCCTTCCCTAAAGGACATTCGTGAACCAGATTAGTTTTTCCCAACAATCAACAATGGATTCATGGTTGTCATTAGACTTTTAATTCCAAATATTTATTGAATTCAAATTCCACTACCTGGCATAGTGGGATTCGAACTGAGGTCCCCAGAACTTTAACTGAGTCTGTGGATTAACAATCCAGTGATAAGGTGGTAGAGGCGGGCACGATAGCGTCATTTAAGATGTATCTAGACAAATACATGAATGGGCAGGGAGAAGAAGGATATGGATCCTTGTAAAATAGGCGACAGGTTTAGGTAGAGGATCTGGATCAGCGCAGGCTTGGAGGGCCGAAGGGCCTATTCCTGTGATGTAATTTTCTTTGTTCTTCTTTTTCTTTGTTCTTAAAAATTTGGGTCAGAGCCCCTGCACTTTCCTCCCTCAGTTCCCACAGCATCCTGGGATACAACTCATCCAGTTCTGGGGATTTGTCCACTTTTAAACCCACTAAAGCCTCCAATGCCTCCTCATTCCCGACATCAATCTGCTTGCTTTTACGTCCTTCTTTTATGAAGTGACCAGGAAGGTTGATGAGGGCAGGGCGGTAGATGTAGTCTATATGGATTTCAGTAAGGTCTTTGACAAGGTTCCACATGGTACGCTGCTCTGGAAGGTCAGATCACGTGGAATCCTGGGAGAGCTGCCAAACTGGATACACAATTGTTTCAGAGATTTTTTTTTCTGAAGAAGGGACTAGGCCCGAAATGTCAGCTTTCCTGCTCCTCTGATGTTGCTTGGTCTGCTGTGTTCATCGAGCTCTACACCTTGTTATCTTGGATACACAAGTGGCTTGATGGCAGGAAGCAGAGGGTAATAGTGGAAAGATGCTTGTCAGACTGAGGGCCTATGACTAGTGGTATGCGTCAGGGGTTGATGCTGGGCCCATTGCTGTTTGCTGTCTATTTCAATGATTTGGATGAAAATGTACAAGGCATGATTAGTAAGTTTGCAAATGACTCTAAAATACATGGTATCATGGATAGTGAGGAAGGTTATCAGAAACTGCAGCAGGAATCTTGATCAGTGGAGGAAGTGGGCAGAGAAATGGCAAATGAAGTTTAATATAGATAAGTGTGAGGTGTTGCATTTTGGAAAGTCAAATCAAGGTAGGAGTTTCATGGTGAATGGTTGGACCATAAGGAGTGTAGTAGCACAAAGGGACCTTGGAGTTCAGGTGAACGGTTCTCTGAAAGTCGAGTCACAGGTAGACAGGACAGTGAAGAAGCCTTTTGGCACAATGGCCTTCATCAGTCAGGGCATTGAGTAGAGAAGTTGGGGAGTTATGTTGTAGTTGTATAGGACATTGGTGAGGCCGTACACAGAGTATTGTGTTCAGTTTTGGTCACCTTGCTATAAGAAGGATGTTATTCACTGGAAAGAGTGCAGAAGAAATTTCCAAGGATGTTGCCAGGCCTCAAAGGACGGAGTTATAGGGAGAGGTTGGACAAGCTAGGACTTTTTTCTTTAGAGTGTAGGAGATTGAGGGGGGATCTTATAGAAGTGTGTAAGATCATGAGAGGGATGGATAGGGTGAATGCACTCAGTCTTTATCCCAGGTATGAGGAATCGAGGACTATAGGCATCAGTTTAAGGTAAGAAGGGAAAAAAATACATGGGAACCCGAGGAGCAACTTTTTTTACACAGAGGGTGGTACGAATATGGAATGAGCTGCCAGCGGAAGTGGTCGAGGCGGGTACGAATTTCAACATTTAAAAGGCATTTCAATGAATACATGGATAGGGAAGGTTGAGAAGGAGATGGGCCAAGTGCAGGGAAATGGGGTGAGCGTGGAAGTACATTTTGGTCAGCATGAACCAGTTTGGGCCGAAGGGCTGTTGGGCTCTACGACTCTATCCTCCATTTTTCAAGTGGAAGCAGACGTGACGTTCTCGTTTAACACTCTCGCAATCTCCATCAACTCAAACCTCAGATTTATCCCTAACGGGCCCTGCTCTTTCTCTGGTTATCCTCTTCCCTTGATACTTTGTCAAATATCTTAGGACTCTGTCTAATCTTACCCTCCAGTGTTTCTTCATGACCCCTCTTTGTTCTCTGAAGTGCTTTCTGAAGATTCCCCTTGCACTGTTAATATTCTGCTACGGCCTCCATGAATTTGCTTCCTTTGTACCTATTTTATGTCTCTCTTTTCCTTTCTATCCAGGCCTGCATACTTCCAAGCATCTTGTTGCCCTGACATTTCACACTAAAGAGAGCATGTTGGGTCTGTACTCCCACAAGTACCTTTTTGAATGCCTTCCGCTGTTCTGGTGTAGATTTACCCTCAAGCATCTGTACCCAGTCTACTTTGGCCAGATCCTGCCTTATTTTAACAAAGTCTGATTTCCCCTAAGCCAAAACCCTTTGTTGCAGACCATTTTCTCCTTTTCCAGAACGGTGTTATGGTTGCTATCTTAAAACTGCACCCTCACTGTCACCTTAAACACCTGTCAGCTTTGTTCCTCAGAATATGGTCTCGCACTCTCGTAGGACCATCTACATATTGATATGAAAAAGTGGCCTGAACACAGTTCACAAAATCTGCCCCACTTAATCCCCTATAGTATGATTTTCCCAATTAAAGTTGGAGAAGTTGAAATATAATTATCTGATTATTTTTCATTCCTCAGTCAATTGATTGATTATCCACTCCTCAGTTGCCTGCTGACTATTAAGGGGCACATAATATACTCCCTGTAATTCATAGAATCTCTACAGTGTGGAACAGGCCCTTTGGCCCAACAAGTCCACACCAACCCTGAGAGCATCCCACCCAGACCCATCCCCCTATAACCCACCGAATCTACACCTCCCTGAATGCTATGGGCAATTTAGCATGGCCAATCCACCTAACCTGCACATCTTTGGACTGTGGGAGGAAACCCACGCAGACATGGGAAGAATGTACAAACTCCACACAGACAGTCGCCCAAGGGTGGATTTGAACCAGGGTCCCTGGAGCTGTGAGGCAGCAGTGCTAACCACTGAGTAACCATAATGGGACTTTCTCCTTTTTCGTCCTAAGTTCTACCCATCGAGCCTCTTTTGAAGACCCTTCCAAGATAGTGTCCCTCCTTAGTTAATAATGTAACACCACGTCCTCTCTTACACTCTCCCCTGTTCTGCACAAAGATTCTATACCCTGGAATGTCAAGTTGCCAGTCCTGCGCTTCCCTCTGCCATGTCTCTGTGATGTCAATAACATTGCAATTCAACCTGTCAATCAATGCATTGAACTCTTCTGCCTTCCCTTATGTACTCCTAGCATTAAGATGGAGGCCATCCAATCTCACATTATTCCCTTGAAATTCAACATGGCAAACTCCCTCTGACTTGTTTCCTTTACTAAAATATACTGTGTCCCTGTTGTACTAACATTCTGTGTCTCCTCCGAACTAGTTTAAACTCGTCCCAACAGCATTAATAAACCCAGAGATAGTAGGAACTGCAGATGCTGGAGAATCTGATAACAAGGCGTAGAGCTGGATGAACACAGCAAGCCAAGTAGCATCAGAGGAGCAGGAAAGCTGATGTTTTGGGTCGAGAGCCTTCTTCAGAAATGGGGAAAGATTTCTGAAGAACCCATTTCTGAAGAAGTGTCTAGGCCTGAAACGTCAGCTTTCCTGCTCCTCTGATGCTGCCTGGCCTGTTGTGTTCATCCAGTTCTACACCTTGTTATCTCAGCATTAATAAACCTACCTGCAAGAACCTTGGTCCCATTCTAGTTCAGGTGTGGACCATCCCACTGGTACACATCCCATCTTCCCCAGAAATGGTCCCAGTGATCCAGGAATCTAAACCTTTCCCTCTTGCACCAACTCTGAATAGTCATTTGCCCTATTCTTCTATTTCAGTGCATACTCACCCGTGACTGGGAATAATCAGAGATTACAACCTTTGAGGTCTTGCTCTTCAATCTACTACCTAGCTCCTTGAACTCTTGATGTTGGACCTCATCCCTTTTTCGACCTGTATTGTTGGTATCATTGTGGATCATAACCTCCATTATCACCCTCCACTTTCAGGATGTCCTGCAACCACTCAGTGACATCCTTAACCCTGGCACCATCCTGCAGTCATGTCTGGAGCCACAGATCTTCCCAAATGGCTTACGAAACTAATTAGGGATAGTACTGGATATAAGAGGAGGCGTATAGAATAATCCAAAAAACGCAGCAAGTCTGAGAATTGAAAGCACTTTAGAATTCAGCAAACGAGGACAAAATATTTGGTTAAGTGGGAAAATAGAATGAGAGTAAAATTTCAACAATATAATAACAGACTAAGAAGGTTTCCATAAATGTGTGAAAAGAAAGATTAGTAAAGACAAATGCAGGTCCCTAACAGCTAGAAGCCCGGGGAATTATAATGGGAAACAAAGAAATGGCAGAAAAAATTGACACAAACTATGTTTCTGTCTTCACAAAAAGAGGCCACAATAACTTCCCGAAAATATCAGGGAACCAAGGATCTAGCGATAAACAGAATCAGTTGGAAAATGGTGCTGGAGAAATAAATGATGTTATAGGCTAACAAATCTTCATGGTTTGATGATCTATATTTCGGAATGCTAAAGGAAGTAGCACTGGAAATACTGGAGGCATTGCTGGTCATCTTCAAAAATTTGATAGACTCAGGAGCAATTCCTACAGTTTGGAGTGTGGCAAAGAAGAGAGGGAGAAAAAAAAGCAGAAATACAGACCAGTTAGGTTCACTTCAATGAGTCTTACATGTGTTGTGATGATCATGATAACGGAAGAATGATTTAGCAGATTAGACAAATTTAGCATGGTTATAAAAGGCATTTCATACTTTACTGATCCGTGGGACCTTTTGGGGTTCAACCAAGACGGATCTGAACTTGCTGATAACACAAGATGAGGTCGGGTTGTGAGGAGGATGCAAGGAGGCTTCAAGATTATTTAAACAAGTTGAATGAGCGGGCAAACACTTGGCAGTACAATGGAGCTAAATGTGAAGTTACACACTTTGGTGTGAGAAACAGGAAGGCACAATATGATGGAAATGGTGATTTATTGGGAAGTGTGGGTGCAGAAAGGGATTTGGGTGTCTTTGTACACCAGTCAGTGAAAGGAGACAGGCAGGTGCAGAAATCATTCGCTGCTCACAATGTGGTCTCCTCTACACTGGGGAAATGAAGTGTATACTGGGTGACTGTTTCGTAGAATATCTACATTCTGCTTGCAAAAAAAGACCCTGAGCTATCAGTTGCCTGCCACTTTAACATACCACCCTGTTCCCTGGGCAATATCTCTGCCTCTGGCTTGCTGCAGTGTTCCAGTAAAGCCTCGTGCAAACTGGAAGAACAATACCTCATTTTCTGCTTGGGGACCCTACAGCCCTCCGGACTCAATATTGAGTTCAATAATTTTAGGGCCTAAACTCTCTCATCTCCCAGCCCCCTGCCCCACACACGCCTTGTTACCACATAGCCTGCCATTACACACAACCTATTGTCAGTCACTAACAGTCCCCATTAACAGCTATTCACCCTCTCAGCCTGATCATTAGCAACGTCTTTGTCTGTCCAACTGTTCTTCTCTCTCTTTGGGTTCTATCCTATCGTGTACTCCCTACCTCACCCCCTCCCTATTTTCTGCATATAAATCAACGGTTTCCTAGCTACCAACAGTTCCGAGGGAGGGTCACCGGACCCAAAATGTTAACTGTGATTTTATCTTCGCGGATGCTGCCAGACCTGCTGAGTTTTTCCAGCAAATTCTGTTTTTGTTCCACAGTTCTTTTGGTTTTTATTTAGGTGCAGAAATCAAATAGGAAGACAAATGGTATATTGGCCTTCATTGCAAGAGAATTTGAGCTCAGAAGTAGGGATGTTTTACTGCAGTCATACAGTACCTGGATGACACCACATCTGGAGATTTGTGCACAGTTTTGGTCTCCCTACATAAGATAGGCTATATTTGCCACGGCAGATTGCCCCAGTGAGGAGATATTGGTTTAACTGGGGCTGACTTCACTAGAGTTTAGAGTATAAGAGAGGATCTAATTCAAATGTGTAAAATTCTAACATAGCTGGACAGACTAGATATAGGGAGAATGTTTACCCTGGTTGTGGAGTGTAGAACCAGGGGACACAGTATCAGAATATGGGGTAGGCCACTTAGGACTGACATCAGGAGAAATTTCTTCATCTAGAGATTGGTGGGTCTATGGAATTCTTTGCCACAGAAAGTGGTGAAGCCAAAACAATAAATGTTTTCAAGAAAGAGTTACATATAATTCATTGAGTTACAGGGATCAAAGGGGATGGGGTAAAAGCAGGAAGACAGGACTGAGTTGAATCAAATTGTATGGAGGAATAGGCTCAAAAAGCTGAGTCCTGCTCCTATTTTCTACATTTCTTTGTCTGACACACACTGACTCTCACTGGGGTACAGATCCCACACACACTGACTCTCACTGGGGTACAGTCCCACACACACACACTGACTCTCACTGGGATAGAGTCCCACACACACTGACTCTCACTGGGGCACAGTCCTACACACACACTGAATCTCGCTGGGGTACAGTCCCACTCACACTGACTCTCACTGGGGTACAGTCCCACACGCACACTGACTGTCACTGGGGTACATGTCCCACACACACTTTCTTTCACTGGGGTACGTGTCCCACACACGCTGACTCTCACTGGGGTACGGTCCCACACACACACTGACTCTCACTGGGGTACTAATCCCACACACACTGACTCCCACTGGGGTACAGTCCCACACACACACACTGACTCTCACTGGGGTACAGTCCCACACACACTGACTC
>JAHRHZ010000135.1:34605-108005 GCA_024137785.1 Ginglymostoma cirratum
TGATGCTGCTTGGCCTGCTGTGTTCATCCAGCCCCACACCTTGTTATCTCAGATTCTCCAGCATCTGCAGTACCTTTTATCTCTAACACTCAGGTCTCTCTGCTCTGCACTTTTTTGGTGTGTTTCTCCATTTAAATAATACCCTGCCATTTGATTCTTCTGATCAATGTTCATGATGCTTTCCAGGTTAAACTCCATCTGCCCCATTTTTGCTACTCACTCAACCTATCAATACTCCCTCTACAGGTACATGATACCCTCATCACAGCATGCCCTCATGTGTATTTTTGTATCATCAGAAAATTTGGATACTTTGCATTCTGTCTCTCCTCCAAGTCATTAATATTTTGATAGTAAATAATTGTGGTACTTGGGCTGATCTTTATGACACTCCACCAGTTATATCTTTCCAACCTTAAAAATGCCCATTAATTCAGACTCTCATTCTTCTGTGTGTTAACCGATATTCAGTCCACTGCTGTTGCATTATCCCAATACCATGAGTTCCTATCTTGTGTAATAACCTTTCATGTGGCGCCTTATCGAGTGCCTTCTGGAAATCCAAATACACCACATCTACCAGTTTCTCTTTATCAACTCTGCTTGCCATATCCTCAAAGAATTCTAGCAAATCTGTCAAACATGATTTCCATTTCACAAAACCAAATTAACTCTGTTTGATTGTACTGATCTTCTCTAAATATCCTTCTATTTCTATCGTAATAACAGACTCTAGTATTCTCTCAATGACAGATGTTAAACTAATTGGCTAATAGGTCCCTGCTTTCAATAAGACAACAAGAAACAGGAACAAGAGTAGGCTGTTCAGCCTCTTGCACCTGTTGCATCATTCAGTAGGATCATGGCTGATCCAACATTCTTACATGCCTGGCATCCTGTCTCCCTACCTTCTTGAACAGGGAGATCACATTAACCCACCCAAAATCCAGTGAGTCTGGAATATTTTGGATTAGTGACACCATTACCTCTGTATCCACTTTCTTTAGCTGTAGGTGATCAGGTCCTGATGCCTTGTCTGCCTTAAGTCCCATTAGTTTATCAAATACTTTGTTCCTTAGTGATAAAGATGATTACAAATCTTTCCACCCATAAGCATCTTCCATATCTGTTATCTTTGGAATTTTTATTGTGTCCCCCACCATGAAGATTGATGTAAAATATAATTTAAATTATCTACCATTTCCCTGTTGCTGTTTGTCAGCTTCTTCACGATATCATTCAAAGGTCCAATACTCGCTTTAGCTGCTCTCTTTCTATATCTCGGCAGAAGCTGGTGCTGTTTGTTTCTTTATTTCTTGCCACTTTACTTTCAGAATTAATTTTTGACATACTTTGAGCTCTTCAGTCATCATGCTGGTTCTTTAAAAAATTCCCAAACCTCCAGCCAACCACTAGTTTCTATCGTTCTGAGTGCCTTAGTTTTTGATTAGATAGTGTCCTGGACAACCTTTGTTAGCCGCAGATGGTTTATTCCTGTCACCGAGTGCTTTCTGAACTGAATAAATTTTTGCTGAGGGTTATGAAAGCAAGTGTCCCAATTTTGACCCTTTAGAAACTACACTAGAAATTTTCCAGCAGCTCAAAAAGATTGTAAAGAAAGATCACCAGATCTGTAATGTTAACTCTGTTTTCTCTCCACAGATGCTGCCAGACCAGCTGAGTTTCTCCAGCAATTTCTGCTTTCATGTGTTTCAGAACTCCAGTATCTGTAGTTCTTTGTTTTATTATCAGGTTCCACATGGTAGACTATTGGAGAAAATGTGGAGGCATGGGATTGAGGGAGATTTAGCAGTTTGGATTAGAAACTGGCTTTCTGAAGGAAGGCAAAGAGTGGTGATTGATGGAAAATATTCAGCCTGGAGTCCGGTTACTAGTGGTGTGCCACAAGGATCTGTTTTGGGACCACTGCTGTTTGTCATTTTTATAAATGACTTGGACGCAGACATAGGTGGATGGATTAGTAAGTTTGCAGATGACACTAAAGTCGGTGGAGTGGTGGACAGTGTGGAAGAATGTTGCCGGTTGCAGGGAGACTTGGATAAACTGCAGAATTGGGCTGAAAGGTGGCAAATGGAGTTCAATGCAGATAAATGTGAGGTGATTCACTTTGGGAAGAATAATAGGAAGGCAGAATACTGGGTCAATGGAAAGATTCTTGGTAGTGTGGATGTGCGGAGGGATCTTGGTGTCCAGGTACATAGATCCCTGAAAGTTGCCACCCAGGTTGATAGTGCTGTTAAGAAGGCATATGGTGTGTTAGGTTTCATTGGTAGAGGGATTGAGTTCCGGAGCCGTGATGTCATGCTGCAACTGTACAAAACGCTAGTGCGGCCTCACTTGGAATATTGCGTACAGTTCTGGTCGCCCCATTACAGGAAGGATGTGGAAGAATTGGCAAAGGTGCAGAGGAGATTTACCAGGATGTTGCCTGGTCTGGAGTGAAGGTCTTATGAGGAAAGGCTGAGGGACTTGGGTCTGCTCTCATTGGAGAGAAGAAGGCTAAGAGGGGATTTAATAGAGACATACAAAATGATCAGAGGATTAGATAGGGTGGACAGTGAGAGCCTCTTTCCTAGGATGATAACGTCGGCTAGTATGAGGGGGCATAGCTGCAAATTGAGGGGTGATAGATTTAAGACAGATGTCAGAGGCAGGTTCTTTACTCAGAGAGTGGTAAGGGCGTGGAATGCCCTGCCTGCCAATGTAGTTAACTCAGCCACATTAGGGGCATTTAAACAGTCCTTGGTTAAGCATATGGATGATGATGGGATAGTGTAGGGGGTGGGCTTAGATTAGTTCACAGGTCAGCGCAACATTGAGGGCCGAAGGGCCTGTTCTGCGCTGTATTGTTCTATCCATTGACGATTTGTCTCTGTTTCATATCACACAGCCAATTTTGTTCCACATCGCTAATGTCCCTTTTATACCATATCTTTTGTCACATGTTTGTTGTGTGGCACTGTATAAAACATCTTTAGAAAATCCATGTTTTTTTACTCACTTGTGGGACATGGGCGTCGCTGCCTGGCCAGTATATACTGCCCATCCCTAGTTGCCCTTGAGAAGGTGCTGGTGAACTGTCTTATTGAACTGCTACAATCCATGTGCTGTGGGTTGACCGGCAATGCCCTGAGGGAGGGAATTCCAGGATTCTGACTCAGCAACAGCAAAGGAACAGCGATATATTTCCAAGTCAAGAAGATGAGTGGCTTGGATGGTAACTTGCAGGGGGTGGTGTTCCCATATGTCTGCTGCCCTTGTGATTGTGGGTGTTGCAGATTTTTGCAGTGCATGTTGTAGACAGAGCACACTGCTGTTACTGAGCATCGTTGGTGGAGGGATTAGATGTTTGTGGCTGTGGTGCCAATCCAGCAGGCTGTTTTGTCCTGGATGGTGTCAAACTTCTTGAGTATTGTTGGAGGTGCACCCATTCAGGTAAGTGGGGAGTATTCTATCATACTCCTGACTTGTACCTTGTAGACGATGGCTTTGGGGAGGCAGGAGGTGAGTTCCATTCCGCAGCATTCCTAACTTCTGATCTGCTCTTGTAGCCGCTATGTTTATGTGATGAGTCCAGTTGAGTTTCCGGTCAATGATAACGCCCAGGATGTTGATACTGGGGACTCAGCGATAGTAACAACATTGAATGTCAAGGGGCAGTGGCCTAGTGGTATTATCACTAGACTGTTAATTCAGACACCCAGAGAACATTTTAGGGATCTGAGTTTGAATCCTGCCATGGCAGATGGTGGAATTTAAATTCAATAAAATTCCTGGAATTAAGAATCCAATGGTGTCTGTCAATCCATTGTTGATTGTTGGACAAACCCACCTAGTTCACTACTATTCTTTAGGGAAAGAATCTGCCATCCTTTCCTGGTTGGGCCTATATGTGACTCCAGACTCACAGCAATGTGGTTGACTCTTAACTGCCCTCTGGGCAATTAGGAATGGGCAATAAATGATGGCTGATCAGTGACGATCTCATCCCGTGAATGAATAAAGAAAAAAAATGTCTCTTATCGGGGATAGTCATAGCCTGCATTTTTGTGGCATGAATGCCACTTGCCACTTGTCAGCCCAAGCCTGGACACTGTCCAGATTTTGTTGCATTTGAACATGGACTGCTTCAGTATCTGAGGAGTCGTGAATGATGCTGAACATTGTGCAACCATCCCTCCTCTGACTTTATGATGGAGTGAAGGTCACTGATGAAGAAGCTGCAGATGATTGGGACTAGGACATTAGCCTCATTTTTAACCATATCAGCAGTGTTACCCTCATTGAATCTTTCTGTTACCTCATCAAAAACTCCAGCAAGTTTGTATAGCACCATTTCTCTGTTAGAGATTCCTGCTGACTCTTTCTAATCAATCCATGTTTTTCCATGTAACTATCCCAAATAATTGTTTCTAGAAGCTTCCACATCACTGAAAATAAACTGACAGTTCTGTAAATTCTGGGAATTTCCTCACCATCTGGCAGCACGGTGGCTCAGCGGTTAGCACTGCTGCCTCACAGCGCCAGGGACCTGGGTTCGATTCCAGCCTCAGGCGTCTGTCTGTGTGGAGTTTGCACGTTGTCCCTGTGTCTGCGTGGGTTTCCTCCGGGTACTCCGGTTTCCTCCCACAAAGATGTGCAGGTTAGGTGGATTGGCCATGGTAAATTGCCCGTAGTGTTCAGGGAGGTGTGGGTCTGGGTGGGATGCTCTGAGGTTCGGTGTGGACTTGTTGGGCCGAAGGGCCTGTTTCCACACTGTAGGGATTCTAATTCTAATCTCTCTGAAATAAGGTTGTAATGTTTGCAATTTCCCAGTGTTCTGATACCTCTCCTGAATCCAGGAATGATTGAAAGAGAGAGAACAGTGCCCTGCAATATCTAATAAAAACCAAAAGAACTGTGAATGCTATGAATCAAGAACAAAAACAGAAGTTGCTGGAAAAGCTCAGCAGGTCTGGTAGCATCTGTAAAGAAGAAAACCAGAGTTAACATTTCAGGTCTGGTGACCCTTCCTCAGTTCTGAGTCCTCAGCCTCTTTTCCTGCAACTTTTGTTTTTGTCCCTGCAATGTCTACTCTCACTTCCTTCAAAGTCATTGATGCATGTCATCTCGTTCCGTTGGCTTGTCAACTTTAAGTGTCAATAACCTATCCAACACTTAATCCTCATCAATTTGAACAATGCTGTTGTCAGAGCTTCCTCCTCTGTCACCATGAACATGGGTGGCATCCCTCTCTTTGGCAAAGATATTGCACAAAGTACTCATTGAACACCTCAGCCATGGTCCCTGTCTCCATGTGTCAAACCCTTATGAGGTTTCCAATTCTCTCTTCTCCTCCTTTAACCACGCTCTTACTGCTCTTTTTGTCTACAGACAACTTTGGGACATTCTTTATGTTGGCTGCCAGGCTTTCCTCATTATTCCTCTTTGCTTCTGTTATTTGCTTTTTCACCTCTCCTCTGATCCTTCTGTGATCCTTTTGGTTCTCAATTGTATTATCTACCTGACAGCTGTCATAAACACACTTCATATTCTTTCTGCCTCCTTTGTCATGCAGGAAACTCTGGATTTGTTTGCCTTGTCTTTCCATTTTGAGGGTCTATACCTTGACTATACCATCTCCCCTTTGTTCAGTGTCAGTTTTTCTGTCAAATCTTTGGTTCTAATCTACCTAGCCCAGCTCAGCTCCATTTTTATCTCATTGATGGTGCTTCTCCCCCGGCTAAATATTCTTACTGTGTGTTTCAGGGTATATAGACACTGTGCCCCGTTGTTTGTACATCAGGTGCACAGAGACTGTGTTCCACTGTGTACTTATCTGTGTTTACAAAGATTGTGATTGCACAGCATGCAGGTATTTTTCAATTCAATCATGGGATGTGTGCAGTACTGGTCAGACTAATATATATTGCCCATCCATAATTACCCTGGAGAAGATAGTGATGAGCTGCCATCTTGAACCACTGCAGTCTGTGTGCTGCAGGTAGACCCACAATGCCCTTAGGGAGGGAATTCTAGGATTTTGACTGAGTGCCAGTGAAGGAACATCAATGTATTTTCAATTCAGGATGGTGAGAGGCTTGAAGAGGAACTTGTTCCCATGTATCTGTGTCCCATGTCCTTCTAGTTTCCTTAAAATATTTAAAGATTTTGCATCCTCTGCATTTTGAGCAAGGGAATTCCAAAAATTCACAATCTTTTAAGAGAAGAAATATTCCTCATCTCTGTTATAAATGGGAGCTGCCTTATTTTCATACTATGACCTTAGTTCTAGATTCTTCCACTGAAGGTAACATTGCTTCAACATCCACCTGGTCAAGTGCCTTCAGGATCTTATACTGTTTCAATTAAGTTACATCTGACCCTTATAAACTCCAGAGGGTACAGACCCAGCTTGTCTAGCTGTTCCTTTTCAGGAAATCCACTTATTCCAGGAATTAGTCTAGTAAACCTGTTCTGAACTGTTTCCAATGCATTAAAAGCTTTCTGTAAGTACAGAGACCAGAACGGTACACATTACTCCAAAGGCAGTCTCACCAATGCCCTGTTGAAGCATTACCTCCCTGCCTTTGTATTCAAGCCTCCTCACAATTAACCAAAACAATCTATTGGCATTCCTGATTACTTGCTGTGCCTGCACCCTGATCTGCCATGATCCATGCACCAGGACACACAGACCCCTCTGGATCTCAGAGCTCTGACTAAAATAACTCCACAGAGACCAGTATCCCATCACCAAGTCTCCCTTTATTTACACATCAACAGTCCTTGACTTATAGTACTGCCTCATACAGAGTCTGGTACCAGAGTGTCAGTATCTCTGACACTCACCCTTTTTATATGTCAGCCAGGGCTCCCTGATTGGCCCAGATTAATAGCCCCAATCCGGGAACTTATGCTCCATGAGGTTCAGCTGGCTGACCTCATTACAATCATTATATCCCTCCCTCTCTGAGTCGAAGGATATAGGCCAGTCCTTCATCTTGGACAGCATCCTGGGGCATTTTAGCACTGGGTGATGTTCCTCTGACTCAGCGTCCGATATGGGAAGCATACGGACACAGGAGTTTACCTCTTGCACTAGGAATACCTCGGCAGAACTTCACTCTCCTCCAGTGGCAAAGGCATCAAGGCGGCTATTTCCATCATGTTCATCCCTAATTCTGAGGAGTCAGCAATGCTTGACTGAGAGGGGAAATCCATGGGCTCCAGCAGCTTTTCCAACAATTCCGACTGACTGGGCATATTTTGCTCCTGGACTACTTGTGAAGCTGTCTGTCTTGTTTAGCAGATTCTTGGGTCCAGCGTCGGAGTTCCAGATGTGGTATCACTCTCCAACCCAGGTATGCTTAACCTCGTGTGAAGCCTTCTACCCATTAAAACTCTCGCCAGTACTATTCGTACAGTTGCATGTGGGGGGATAGTCCTATAATCAAATAGGAACCAAGGCAGCTTGGTATCCCGTAAGATTGTAGGCTGTTTCTTCAAGCCAGCCTTCAAGGTTTAGACCACTCTTTCTGCCAGACCATTGGATGATGGGTGTATGGACCTGTATGGTCCTTGTATTTCGAATCCCATTCAACTTAAGAAATAACCAAATCCCCGCTGATAAATGATGGCCCATTCTCTGTGATCAACATTTCCAGGACTCAATGTGTTGCAAAAGATGCATGCATTTTTTCCTATTGTTGCCCCCTGTGTTTGACGATTATCCAGCCACTTTGAGTGGGCATCGCCAATGACTATGAACATTGAACCCATGAAGGGACCTGCATAGTCAACATGCAGCCAAGTCCAAGGTTTACACAGCCACTCCCACAGACGTGGGGAGCAGCGTTGGCACTCTGGGCATTACCCCACCAATGCCACTATGTCTGCATCCAGACCTGGCAACCAGAAATAACTTGTCACCAACGTCTTTGTTTTGGAAACGCCGGAATGATCCTGGTGGAGTTCAGCAAATATTCATCAGTGATTTTTGCTTGGGACTATCACTTGTGGTTCCCATAATAATATGCTGTCCTCTACCGTGAGCTGGCCTTTCTGGGTGCAAAAAGGTTTCAGCTCTAGTTATGACGATCCTTTGGTTTCCTCCATTAATAACAGTTGTTTCAGTTTGGAAAAGACTGGATCTTTCTGTGTCCAAAGTCTGATACTGTTAGCTATGACTGGGAGTATGTCCAGAAAATTTAATATTATTATGCACTCTACCTCTGGGTTAACACTGCTGGTGTGTCTGCTAATGGGAAGTGCTTCAACGCATCTGCATTCGCTACTCGGTCTCCCAGATGATGTTCTAACTTGTAATTATAAGCACTTAGTATTAAGCCATCACTGAATGTAGCAAAAAAGCTATCACAGAACTGCCTTGTCCTCTTTCAGCAAACCAAGTAGGGGCTTGTGGTTCATGATTATTGCAAATTTTCAACCATAGAGGTATTAGTGGAACTTCCTGACTCCAAATATGACCACCAACCCTTCTTTTACCATCTGGGCATATTTATGCTCTCCAAGAGTCAAAGTCGTGGGGGCGTAAGCTATTGGGTGTTCCTCTCCCATTGGGCCATCTATGAGCTATTACCACACCGATGCCATATGGGGAGTCATTGCATGTCAATACCTGATTTTTCTTGGAATTATAGTGTGCCAGCATCTTAGAAGATGATACTGTTTCTTTACTTCATTGAAAGCCAGGGCTTGTCTATGTGACCATTTCCAAGGTTGACCGTTATTTAGGAGTTGATGCAAAGGTGCTAGGATGGATCCATGGTTATCTATGAAGTTTCCATAATAATTTACCAGCCCAAGAAATGACCTAAGCTCCAGAACAGATGTGATTTTGATGTTGCTAAGCAATTTAACAGTTCCAAACCAGATGTCAGTGTACTTTCCAAGCTACAAACTCTCCTGGATACTGGCCTATAAGTTATCTTACTCAACTTAGGTCTAGTAGGACTCTTCTGCTGTCTCAAGTCTGCATACTGGCTACAAATAACCAATGGCTTGCCGGCCAGGATCTTGAAGAAAATTTTAACCATTTGGCCGAGGCTTAGCTTGGTTTTGGGGATTTGCTGTGGGTCAGTATGATCAGGATATGTCCTGAGTGAGTCTGTGCAATTGCATGCACTCAAGTGGTGTTCACCAAGCTCATTCAGCCTGGTGAAGGTGTCCACTTCCATCGGAATACTCTGCAACTTATATTCTCCACTTTCGCATTTTCCAATGATAAAGCCAGCTGTTTGAAGTCTAGTTGGGCTTCAGCTAGCATGAGGTTTTTCATGGTTATGTCATTAATCCCACATACCAGACATTCTCAAAGCATGTCATGAAGGGTTAAACCAAATTCACAGCCTTCTACCAGTCATAGAATCAAAGAGTTGTACAGCATGGAAACAGAGTCTTCAGTCCAACTTGTCCACGCTGACTATTTTCCCAAGCTAAACTAGTCGCACTTGCCTGCATCAGGCCCATATCCGTTCAAACTTTTCCTCTTCATGTACTTATCCGAATGTCTTTTAAATGGTGTTACTGTAACTGTATCCATCACTTCCACTGGAAGTTCATTCCATACATGAACCACTCTCTATGTAAAACAGATGCCCCTCATGTACTTTTTAAAACTTTCTCCTCTTACCCTAAAATATGTCCCCTAGTTTTGAACTAGTTTCTCCTACTCTAGGGAAAAGACCCTTGCTATTCACCTTATCTATGCCCCTCATGATTTCATAAACCTTTATAAAGTCACCCCCTCAATATCCTGCGCTCTAGTTAAAAAAAATGTCCCAGCCTATCCAGCTAAACCCCAACACGGATTCCTCTGGTTCTCGAATAAAAGTGCTAGGATCTCAGAATTTGAGGAGGTCTGGCGTCATAATATTCCTTAACTGTGTCAATCAATTCTTGAAAGTTTTTAGTACCCAGTGCCTCAGGGAAAGTCAAGCTCCTAATGACAGAAAAACCTGCAGCTCCACAAACTGTCAGGAGAGTTCTTGTTATTTTTCATCTGCCACAAAGTCATTTTTCTGGAAAGAAAATAACACAGTCTTTCCACACATTGGGTCCAGTTCTCAATGTCAAACGAGTCAAGCTTCTCAAACAAAAACATGATGTAAGAAAATGCTTACCTCAACTCAAAGACGATTGTTACAAGTGAGTTTCTTCAGGATCATGCTGTACTCTCATCTACAGAGGCTGGAATCCCATCACAAATTCACCCTTCAATTACAAATTAACAGTGCTTGACTATAGTACTCCGTCATACAGAGTCAAGCACCAGAATGCCAGTATTTCTGACAGTCAACCTTTTTGTGTCAGGTAGGTCTCCCTGATTGAACCAGATTAAAAGCCCTAACAGGGAACTCATATTCTATGAAGCACAGCTGGCAGGCATCATTACAATCACTACAATAACCATTTAGATTATCTGCTTCTTTTTTATTCTTGATGCCAAAATGGACAATTTACACTTCCCAACACTGTACTCCATTTGCCAAATGTCTGCACTTTATTTAACCTACCTATATGTCTTTGTCGCCTCCTTATGTTCTCTTTACCACTTGCTTTCCTACCTATATTTTTGTCATTGCCAAATTTAGCTCCCATACCTTCAAATCCCTCATCTAAATCATTTGTATAAATTTGTAAAGAGTTGAGGATCTAGCACTGACCCCTGTAGCTCATCACTGGTGATATCCTTCTGCCTGAAAAAGAGCCATTTATTCCTGCACTCTGCTTCCTGTTAACTAGCCAATCGTCTGTCTATGTCAATGTGTTAACCCCAACACCATAAGCTTTTATTTTCTGCAATAAGTTTTGACGAAGCACCTTAACAAAGGTCTTCTGGAAATCTAAATACATTATATCCAGTGGAGTTCCCCTTTACCTAACCACAAATTACTTCTTCAAAGCACTCCAATAAATTAGTTAAACGCGACTGTTCCTTTACAAAACCATATTGTGTCTGCTTGATTACCATGAACTTATTCAAGGGCCCTGTGATAGTCTTCAATAAAAGCTTCTAACATTTTCCCTATGATAGATGCTAAGCTAACTAACCTATAACTTTCTGCTGTCTACCTGCCTCCCTTCTTGAATAAAGGAATTACATGAACTATTTTCCAATCTAAAAGAACTTTCCCTGAATCTAATTAATTTCAGAAAATTTGATACAGCACATCAACTGCTTTATTAGCCACTTCCTTTAAGATCATTGGATGAAATCCTTCAGTACCTGGGGACTTGTCAACTCACAGCTCCGACAATTTACTCGGTGCTATATTTTCCTGGTAACTGTAATGTTTTTGAGTTCCACCCTCCCTTTTAATTCCTGATTTACAGCTATTTTTGGGATGTTATTTGTATCCTCTCTAGTAAACACAGATGTTCAATTCATTTGCTATCTCCTTATCCCTCGTTACTAATTCCACAGACTCATTTTCTATGGGACCAAAACATACTTTGTTAACTGTTTTCTTTTTTCAATGGCTAAATAAAATTTTCAAACTTGTTTCATATTTTTGTTTCTATCTCTTGCATTCTCATGACTAGTGTGCAGTGTCCAATGCCTCCAACCATTTCTAGATATTATGAGCATGAATCAAATTACCTGAAGATTGGCATCTGTGATGCTAGGGACCTCCGTATGATAGGTCATTCCCCAGCACTTCCAGCTGAAGATTGTTAAGACCATAAGAAATAGGAACAGGGTAGGCCATTCAGTCCCTTGAGCCTGGTCTACCATTCATTGGATCATGGCTGATTGGGCACTCCTCAGTTCAATTTCCTGCCCTTTCTCCATTACTCTTGATTCCCCAACTGGTTGAGAATCTATCTATCTCAACCTTAAATTTACACAAGGACTCTGTCCAGATAGCTCTCAGTGGCAAGGAGTTCCGAAGACTCAACCCTCCAAGAAAATAAATTCCTCCTCATCTCTGTCTTAAATTAGCACCTCTTAATTCTGAGTCGATGCCCTCAGGTTCTAGACTCTTCCGCGAGGGGAAACATCCTCTCAACGTGTACCTTGCCAAGCTTCTCAAGAATCCTATATGTTTCAATAACCTCACCTCTCATTCTTCTGAATCCCAGTGAGTAGAGTGCCAACCTGTTTTGCTCATAAGACAATCCTTTCATCCTAGATCATCCGAGAGAACCCTCTCCAAACTGCCTTGAATATATAATACCTTTCCTTAAATAAGAAAGCTGTAGCCTTATCCTTCGCTCTGATTTATTGGGGTCTCATATCATCAGGGATGGGGATATTTGTGGAGCCTCCATCTCCAGTGAGTTGTTGAATTGTTCGCAACCATTCATGACTGGATGTGACAAGACTGCAGAGCTTAGATCTGACCCATTGGTTGTGGGATCATTTAGCTCTGTCTATCACTTGCTGCTTTTACTGTTTGCGTGCAAGTAGTCCTGTTTGGTGGCTTCACCAGATTGACACCTCATCTTCAGATGTGCCTGGTGCTGCTCCTGGCATGCCCTCCTGCACTCTTAGAACAATGAGTAGATCTAGAAAACCTCCTCCTGTTTTTAAAAGGAAAAAAAGAAGAGGGCATAGGTTCAATATAATGTGCAAATGAAGCAAGGCTGACATGAGAAAAAAATTTCACACAGTAAGTATTTAGGGCGTAGAATGTACTTCCTGGAAATGTGGTGAAGACAGGTTTAATTGAGGCATTCAAACAGGCATTGGATGGACATTGGCGCAAGGTAATGATGTAACTTTGTGGAGTCAGTGCCAGCATGATTGGCTGAATGGCCTCCTTCTGTATGAAAATAATTTTGCGATTCTTGATTGCATCAGGGTTGATTCCCTGGCTTGATGGTAATGGTACAGTGAGCAATATGGAGACATAGAGTTATATGGCATAGAAACAGGCCCTTCGGCCCACCGCGCCTATGCTGAAGAACAAACACCAAACTACATTAATCCCATTTACCTGCACACAGCCCACAGCCGACTATACCCTGGCATTTTAAGTGCTTGTCCAGATGGTTCTCCAAAGTTGTGAGAGTACCTGCCTCCACTGCCCTCTCAGACAGCAGGTTCCATATTTCTGCCACACTCTGGGTGGAAACATTTTTCGCAGGTTTCCTCTAAACCTATCACTGCTCACCTTAAACTTATGCTCTCTGGTCTTAGACGTGTCTGCCATGGGGAAAAGATTCTCATGATCTACACTGTCGATGTCTGTATTTTGTTGCGGCTGATGTCCCTGACTCCTACACGTGCAGGAAGTGTGTCCAGCTCAGCTCTTGTTAGACCACATGATGGCTCTGGAGCTGTGGATGGACTCACTTTGGAGCATCTGCGATGCTGAGGAAGTCGTGGATAGCACGTTTAGCAAATTGGTCACACCGCAGATTAGGATTGCTGAGGGAGAAAGGGAATGGGTGACCAAAAGGCAGAAAAAAAGCAGTAAGACAGTGCAGGTGTCCCCTGAGGTCATCTCCCTCCAAACCAGGTATATCGTTTTGGATACTGTTGGGGGAGATGGCTCACCAGGGGAAGGCAGCAGTAGCCAAGTTCATGGCACCATGGCTGGCTCTGCTGTACAGAAGGGCGGGAAAAAGAGTGGAAGGGCTATAGTCATAGGGGATTCGATTGTAAGGGGAGTAGATAGGTGGTTCTGTGGTCGAAAACGAGACTTCTGAATGGTATATTGCCTCCCAGGTGCACAGGTCAGGGATGTCTCAGATTGACTGCAGGACATTCTGAAGAGGGAGGGTGAACAGCCAGCTGTTGTGGTGCATATAGGCACCAATGATATTGGTAAAAAAACGGGATGAGGTCCTACAAGCAGAATTTAGGGAGTTAGGAACCAAGTTAAAAAGTAGGACCTCAGAGGTAGTAATCTCAGGATTGCTACCAGTGCCACATGCTCGTCAAAGTAGAAATGAAAGAATAGGCAGGATAAATGAGTGGCTTGAGAGATGGTGCAGGAGGGAGGGGTTCAGATTTTTGTGACATTGGGACCAGTTCTGGGGGAGGTGGGACTATTACAAATCGGATGGTCTACACCTGGGCAGGACTGGAACCAATGTCCGAGGGGCTGCTTTTGCTAACACTGTTGGGGAGGATTTAAACTAATGTGGCAGGGGGATGGGAACCAAATGAGGAGGTTAGTGGACAGTAAGGAGGTAGTAACTAAAGCCTGGAAGGAACTAGATAATGAAGTCAGTGTGACTAAGGAGAAGAGGAGGCAGAGAGCAGATGATGAACGCAAAGGGACAGGTGGTGTGAGGTGCATTTGTTTTAATGCGAGAAGTGTAGTAGGTAAGGCAGATGAACTTAGGGCTTGGATCGGTACCTGGGAGTATGATGTTATTGATATTACTGAGACTTGGTTGAGGGAAGGGCAAGATTGGCAACTAAATATCCCAGGATATAGATGCTTCAGGCAGGATAGAGCGGGAGGTATAAGGGGTGGAGGAGTTGCATTACTGGTCAAAGAGGATATCACAGCTGTGCTGAAGGAGGGCACTATGGAGAACTCGAGCAGTGAGGCAATATGGGCAGAGCTCAGAAATAGGAAGGGTGCAGTAACAATGTTGGGGCTGTACTACAGGCCTCCCAACAGCGAGTGTGAGATAGAGGAACACATATGTAGACAGATTATGGAAAGATGTAGGAACAACAGGGTGGTGGTGATGGGAGATTTTAATTTTCCCAACATTGACTGGGATTCATTTAAGTGTTAGGGGTTTAGATGGAGCAAAATTTGTAAGGAGCATCCAGGAGAGTTTTCTAGAGCAGAATGTAAATAGTCCAACTCAGGAAGGAGCCATATTGGACCTGGTGTTGGGGAATGAGCCCGACCTGGTGGTTGAAGTTTCAGTAGGGAATTACTTTAGGAATAGTGATCACAATTCCATAAGCTTTAGAATACTGATGGACAAAGACGAGAGCGGTCCGCAAGGAAGAGTGCTAAATTGGGGGAAGGCCAACTGCAGCAAAATTCGGCAG
Source organism: Ginglymostoma cirratum (assembly GCA_024137785.1). Taxonomy (NCBI): domain Eukaryota; kingdom Metazoa; phylum Chordata; class Chondrichthyes; order Orectolobiformes; family Ginglymostomatidae; genus Ginglymostoma; species Ginglymostoma cirratum. The sequence continues at coordinate 49,598 of JAHRHZ010000135.1, forward strand.
GAGCTGGGGAATATGGATTGGGAGCAGCTGTTTGAGGGTAAATCCACATTTGATATGTGGGAGGCTTTCAAAGAGAGATTGATTGGAGTGCAGGACAGACATGTCCCTGTGAAAATGAGGGATAGAAAGGGCAAGATTAGGGAACCATGGATGACAGGTGAAATTGTGAGACTAGCAAAGAGGAAAAAGGAAGTATCCGTAAGGTCTAGGTGACTGAAAGCAGACAAAGCTTTTGAAGAATATTGGGAAAGTAGGACCAATCTGAAACCAGGAATTAAGAGGGCTGAAAGGGGTCATGAAATAACTTTAGCAAACAGGGTTGAGGAAAATCCCAAAACCTTTTATTCATTCATAAGGACCAAGAGGGCAACTAGAGAAAGGGTTGGCCCACTCAAGGACAAAGGAGGGAAGTTATACGAGGAGTCAGAGAAAATGAGTCAGATTCTTAATGAGTACTTTGCGTCAGTATTCAGTGAGGAGAGGAACATGACGGATGTTGAGGTTAGGGAGAGATGTTTGATTACTCTAGGTCAAGTCGACATATGCAGGGTGGAAGTGTTGGGTATTCTAAAAGGCATTAGGGTGGACAAGTCCCCAGGTCCGGATGGGATCTATCCCAGGTTCTGAGGGAAGCGAGAGAGGAAATAGCTGGGGCCTTAACAGATACCTTTGCAGCATTCTTGAGCACGGGTGAGGTCCTGGAGGACTGGAGAATTGCTAATGTTGCCCCTTTGTTTAAGAAGGGTAGCAAGGATAATCCAGGTAATTATCGACCGGTGAGCTTGACGTCAGTGGTGGGGAAGCTGCTGGAGAAGATACTGAGAGATAGGATCTATTTACATTTGGAAGAAAATAGTCTTATAGGCAGCATGGTTTTGTGCAGGGAAGGTCATGTCTTACCAACTTGATAGAATTCTTTGTGGAAGTGACAAAGTTGATAGATGAGGGAAGGGCTGTAGATGTCATATACATGGACTTCAGTAAGGCGTTTAATAAGGGTCCCCATGGTAGGCTGATGGAGAAAGTGAAGTCGCATGGGGACCAGGGTGTACTAGCTAGATGGATAGAGAACGGGCTGGGCAACAGGAGACAGAGAGTTGTAGTGGAAAGGAGTTTCTGAATATGGAGAACTGTGACCAGTGGTGTTCCACAGGGATCCGTGTTGGGACCACTGTTATTTGTGATACACATAAATGAGCTGGAGGAAGGTATAGATGGTCTGATTAGCAAGTTTGCAGATGACTCTAAGATTGGTGGAGTAGCAGATAGTGAAGGGGACTGTTGGAGAATGCAGCAGAATATAGATAGATTGAAGAGTTGGGCGGAGAAATGGCAGATGGAGTTTAATCCAGGCAAATGCGAGGTGATGCATTTTGAAAGAACCAATTCAAGAGCGATCTGTACAGTCAATGGAAAAGCCCTGGGGAAAATTGATGCATGGAGAGAACTGGGGGTTCATGTCCATTGTACCCTGAAATGGCAACGCAGGTCGAGAGAGTGGTCAATAAGTCATACGGCATGCTTTCCTTCATCGGACGGGGTATTGAGTACAAGAGTTGGCAATCATGTTACAGTTGTCTTGGACTTTGGTTTGACCACATTTGGAATACTGTGTACAGTTCTGGTTGCCACATTACCAAAAGGATGTGGATGCTTTGGAGAGGGTGCAGAGGCGGTTCAAAAGGATGTTGCCTGGTATGGAGGGCGCTAGCTATGAAGAGAGGGTGAGTAGATTAGGATTATTTACACTAGAAAGACGGAGGTTGAGGGGGGACCTGATTGAGGTCTACTAAATCATGAGGGGTATAGACAGGGTGGATAGCAAGAAGTTTTTTCCCAGAGCTGGGGACTCAATTACTCAGGGTCACGATTTCAAGGTGAGAGGGGAAAAGTTTAAGAGAGATATGCGTGGAAAGTTCTTTACGCAGAGGGTGGTGGGTGCCTGGAATGCATTTCCGACAGAGGTGGTAGAGGCGGGCACGATAGCATCATTTAAGATGTATCTAGACAGATGCATGAATGGGCAGGGAGCAGAGGGATACAGATCCTTGTAAAATAGGCGACAGGTTTAGATAGATGATCTGGATCAGCGCAGGCTTGGAGGGCTGAAGGGCCTGTTCCTGTGCTGTAATTTTCTTTGTTCTTTGTTCTTTGTATCCCCCCAGTCAGGTTCCACTGACCCCTGATGCCCAACCCCTGCATACATCCCCCACCCTCTAGGTCTTCTCTGTTCCAAGGAAAACAATCCCAGCCTATCCAGTGTCTCTTCATAATTGAGACTTTTCATCTCAGGCAACATCCTGGTGAGTCTCCTTTGCAACCTCTCCAGTGCCCTCACATCCTTCTGATAGCATTGTGATCAGAACTCCACACATATTCCATCTGTGGCCTAACCAATATTTTATAAAGTTGTAGCAAGCAAGTTGCTCACATATACTCTACGCCTTAGGTAATGAAGGCAAGCATACCGTTTGCCTTCACCACCCTGTCTACCTGTACGGACACCTTCAGGGATCTATGGACTTGTACACTAATTCCAAGCTACTTTTGTTCTTCGGTACTCCCTACCAGCTTACCATTCATTGTGCATGTCCTTACTTTATTAGACGTCTCAAAATGCATCACTTCAACGCTGTTATCAGGATTAAATTCCATCAGCGATTGATCTGCCCAATTTATCAGGTTAATCTCAGACTGTAGCCTGAGATTATCCTCCTCACTATCAAAACACCGCCAATTTTTGAATCATCTGTAAACTTGCTAATTATAACCTCTACATTCACCTCTAAAAGCAAGGGTCCCAGCATCAATTTCTATTGTACAACGCTGGTCATAACTTTCTAATCACAAGAACAACTCTCCACCATCACCTTTTGTCTCCTATTTGGAAGCCAATTTTGGATCCAGTTTGCCAACTTGCCTTGGATCTAATGGGCTATTACCTTTTGGACCAGGTTTTCATATGGGGCCTTGTCAAAGGCCTTACTAAAGCCCATGTAAACCATATCAAATGCATTTCCCATCATCAATATATTGAGTCACCTTTTAAAAAAACACAACTAAATTAGTCAGGCAGGATCTCCATCCAACAACTCTGTGCTTGCTATTCCTGACCAATCTGTGCCTTTCGAAGTGTAGAGTAACCCAGTCCTTCAGAACTTTTTTCCAATAATTTCCTTGCCACTGATGTCAGAATAACTGGTTTGTAATTACTTGGCCTATCCTTGCTGCCCTGTGACCAATGAAGTGTTAGGTATCTTCACCAGGGCCCCAGCAATCTCCTCCCTTGCTTCCCATAACAGCCTGGGATACATCTCATCAGGCCCTGGGGATTTATGCACCTTTATGCCTGCTTTATGCCAAGCTAAGAGGGTTGCAGATCGTGCTGGAGTACAATTCTGCCTCTGTTGATGACCCACACCATCTCATGGAAGCCCAGTCTTGATTTGGTAGATCTGTTCAAACTCTGTCCCATTTAGCAAGGTGATAGTGTCGTACAATATGATGTTAAATGTGTCAGATCATGCAAAAGGTGTGTCCTCACTGCATAAGTATAAGGTCTACAGAAACCCTGTCCCTTTTGAGTGTATGTCATGTTGTATAGAACTGTCTGTGCTACTGGGAAGCTGATGGCCTAGTGGTATTATCACTGGACTATTAATCCAGAGACCCAGGTAACATCCTGGAGACCTGGGCTCAACTCCTACCATGGCAGATGGTGAAATCTGAATTTAATGAATATCTGGAATTAAGAATCTAATGATGACTGTGAGTCAATTCTTTGAAGAGGTGACCAAACATGTGGATGAAGGTAGAGCAGTGGATGTGGTATACATGGATTTAAGTAAGGCGTTTGATAAGGTTCCCCATGGTAGGCTCATGCAGAAAGTAAGGAGGCATGGGATAGGGGGAAATGTGGCAGATTGGATTCAGAATTGGCTGACCCTTAGAAGGCAAAGGGTGGTAGTGGATGGAAAATATTCAACATAGTGTTCAGTTACGAGTGGTGTACCACAAGGATCTGTTCTGGGTGCTCTTCTATTTGTGATTTTTGTAACTGATTTGGATGGAGTGGAAGGGTGGATTAGCAAGTTCACGGACGCTACAAAGGTGGGTCGCGTTGTGGACAGTGTGGAGGGCTGTTCTAGGTTACAAAGGGACATTGATAGGATGCAGAGCTGGGCTGGGAAGTGGCAGATGGAGTTTAACCCTGAGAAGTGTAAGGTGATTCATTTTGGAAGGACAAACTTGAAAGCAGAATACAGGGTTAACAGAAAGATTCTTGGCAGTGTGGAGGAGCAGAGGGATCTTGGGGTGCATGTCCACAGTTCCCTGAAAGCTGCCACCCAGGTGGATAGAATTGTTAAGAAGACGTATGGTGTGTTAGCTTTCATTAATAGAGGGATTGAGTTCAAGAGCTGTGAAGTTATGCTCCAGCTATACAAAATCCTGGTTCGGCCACATCTGGAGTATTGTGTCCAGTTCTGGTCACCTCATTACAAGAAAGATGTGGAGGCATTGAAAAAGGTGCAGAGGAGATTTACCAGGATGTTGCCTGGAATGAAGGGAAGATCTTATGAGGAAAGGTTGAGAGAGCAAGAGCTTTTCTCTTTAGAACGACAAAGGATGAGAGGTGACTTGATAGAGTTGTACAAAATGATCAGAGGTACAGATAGAGTAGACAGCCAGAGACTTTTTCCGAGGGTGGAGGTAGGTATTACGAGGGGGCATAGTTTTACAGTGAGTGGTAGTAGATACAGGGAAGATGTCAGAGGTAGGCTCTTTACTCAGAGAGTGGTCGGGGCGTGGAAAGCATTGCCGGAGAGGGTAGTGGAGTTGGCCTCATTAGGGGCATTTAAGTCGCTATTAGATAGGCATATGGATGAGAGTATAAGATAACGGTGGATGTTAGATAGACCTTAGGCTTCGGGTAAAAGTTTGGCACAACATGGTGGGCTGAAGGGCCTGTACTGCGCTGTGTGCTGTTCTTTGTTCTATGATCAATTGCCAGGAAAAACCCATCTGGTTCACTAGTGTCCTTTAGGGAAGGAAATTGCCATCCTTACCTGGTCTCGCTACATGTGACTCCAGACCCACAGCAATGTGGTTGACTCTAAACTTCCCACTGGGCAATTAGGGATGGGCAATAAATACTGCCTGGTCAGTGACACCCTCATCCTGTCGATAAAGAAACAGAACAATGTATGTTGAGAACAAGCCTCTCTATTTATATCAGATTGTACAAAGTATGTGTCCCCATTGTGTGTTAATTTACACATTTTGTTTTCATTCAAGAGTAGTGGATGTCACTGCTGGGCCTGTGTTTTAGCAATACTCATATTTCCCCTTGAATTGAGTGGCTTACTAATCCACTTGACAGGGCAGATTCAGCCACTTTGCTGTGGGTCTGAGGTCACATGTTTAGTGAACGTCAGTTCAGGGCATTAGTGAACCAGATGTGTTTTTAAACAATAATTAACAACAGTTACACAGACACCATTAGGCTAGCTTCTAATAGCCTATCAATGGATTGCAACAATTTGAACCCATATCCCCACAACATTGACCTGGTGTTGTGGATTGCTAGCCCAATGTTATTACCACTACAACACTGCCTCCCTGTAAGTGACAGTGACTGTGTCCTCTTGGCGTACATCAGCATGTACAAAGTCTGTGTTCTTGCTCTTCAAGCAATTTGTATATATCTCGAGGGTTGAATTTACAAGGTTTGGACAGAGCCTGAAGTGTAGTAGAGACTTGCAGAGCCTGCATTTAAGCTGTTTGGCATGAAGCCAGTGAATGACTGAGGGGCCCAGCTCGTGTGATTTAAATAAAACAAGAGAACCGAGTTGTAGCTCCTGCCAAGACCCCCAGGTGTTTGTTCTCACCCGAAGTTAATAACTGTCTGCAGTTCCGGAGAGTCTGAGTACGTTTCGGGGCCAGGAAAGCTACTCAGCTGATCCATCAACTCACTGTGATTCATCTCATTCCAAGTCGGTCTTGGGGGGGGTGGAGTGTTTGTACCTTGAATTCCCGTGTGCATGGGGCCAAATCCAAGGAAAATCTATTCAATATCCCTGGTGACTTTTCGTGTATTTCAATCTGATGGTTTAAATTGATTGAGCAAGGTAGAAGAAGGGAGTCCAGAGACTTGACCGGGAGCTGGATTGGATGAGCTTGGGGTGGGGGGGAGGCTGGTGGTGGTTTGGTTTATGAGAGCTGAATGATTTTATTGAGTTCCTGCCAACCTGTGATTAACATTGTTTCATCCGAACTGAAACACACGGCAAAACTTCAGCCAAACTTTGTGAACAGTTAGCTTCACTCATTCCAACGCGTTCACTAAGAAAATTATTGCTTAATTTGATTCCTGTTTTTCCCACTTCAAATCATACAACAAGTTTTACTGACGTGCAATTGTCATGTATTAGATCATTACCTAATATGGGCTGTGTTAATGATGGTGCTGAGGGGTCCCAAAAGATCAAGCAACTTGATGATTGTATTGATGACATATTTCAGAGAAGAACAAGATGGAAAGATCATTCAAACTGCTTTCTTCAAACACTGTTGGTATTCTGCTGTTCATGATATTCGGTCACCGATTAAATCCAGATATGAACACCCTGCATTCAGTAGGTCATAGAACCCATACCCCAGTGACAGTCAATGTGTATGACATCCATACTGCAGTGAGAGTTAGTGTTGTGTGACTGTACCCCAGTGAGTGTCAGTGTGTGTGCGATTGTACACCAGTGACAGTCAGTGTGTGTGTGGGACCCGTACCCCAGTGAGAGTCAGTGTCTGTGTGGGACCTGTACCCCAGTGAGTGTCAGTGTGTGTGTTGGAATATTATTTCCCTTGGCCTATCTAAGGGCTCTGTGCTTCTTTTCTGGAAACTGCCTGAACAGCTGTAATCCATTTCCATCCTTCATGTGGCTTAAATGATTCTCACTTAGGACAATTTCACCTTGTCCACCAAGTTACTCAAGTAAATGTTGCCACTGAGGGTACCCACGTGTTTCCTGCCCATTAGCCAATTCTCTATTCATGCAAATAATACATCTAATGCTGTCAGCTCCTATTTTGTGACAAGGTTTTGTGACGTCCCTTTTCAGTGCCTTCTGGAAGTCCAAATTCAATACATCTACTTGCTCCCCTATATCCTCAAGAGTTCCTTATAAAGTTTGAATAAATTAATGATAACAAGGTGTGGAGCTGGATGAACACAGCAGGCCAAGCAGCATCATAGGAGCAGGAAAGCTTGACGTTTCGGGCCTAGACCCTACATCAGAAAGGTCTGATGAAGGGTCTAGGCCCGAAACATCAAGCTTTTCTGCTCCTCTGATGCTGCTTGGCCTGCTGGGTTCATCCAGCTCTACACCTTGTTATCATTGATTCTCCAGCATCTGCAGTTCCTACTATCTCTGAATAAATTCGTCTCTTGTTCGAAGTTTGACTGTCTTGGATGACAAGAAAATATAAATTTAATAATCAAATGTGCAGAGTAGTGGTAGATAGAATTTAACCCTGTAAAGTATGAAGTGTAGCACTTTGGAGGGAGTCATTTGACAAGGAAGTATTCAATTAATGGCATGGCACTAGGATGTTCTGTGGAACAAAGGGAGCTTGTAGCATTTGACCCTAGATCTCTGAAGGTGGAAGGGCATGTTAGTGGGATAGTGAAAAAGGCATAATGGACACTTGCCTTTATCAATTGAGGCATAAATTACAAAAGCAGGGGAGTCATGTTGGAGTTCTATAGACGTTAGGTGAGACCACAGCTACAGTACTGTGTGCAGTTCTGGTCCCCACAAGACAGAAAGGATGTAATTGCACTGGAGAGGATACTGAGGAGGAACATAGCAACATTGGAATTAGGAGCAGGAGTAGGCAATTCAGCCCTTTGAGCCTGCTCAGCCATTTAACATGGTCATGGCTGATCTTATCTTGGTCTTAACTTCACTTTCCTGTCTGCTCCCCATAGCCCTTTATCCCACTTTTCATCAGGAGCATTTCTATTTCTTTCTCGAATCTGTTGATTGATTCTGCCTCCACTGCACTCTGGAGCAGTGAGGTCTACAGATTCACAACCCTCTGAGAGAAGCAGTTTCTCCTCAGCTCAGTTTTGAACCTACCTCCACTCACTCTATATCTATGACCTCTTGTTCGAGACTGACCCGCACGGGGGAGCATCTGTTCAACGTCCACTTTATTGATCCCCTTTAGCATTTTATACACCTCAGTCAGATCCCCCCTCAGTCTGCTGAACCCCAGGAGTACAAGCCCAAGCTATTCAACTGCTCCTCGTATGACAGCCCTTTTATCCCTGGAATCAACCTGGTGATCCTCCTGTGCCACTTCATCCTTTCTCAAGTAAGGAGACCAAAACTGGATATAATATTCCAGATGTATTCTCACCAACACCGTACATATATGTAACACTTCTTTACTTTTATAATCCAGTCCAGTTACAATAAATGCCAGGATTCCATTTGCCTTCTGTATTATACGCTGTACCTCCATACCCACTTTCTGTGATTCATGCACAAAGGCACCCAGATCCCTCTGCATGGATGCACTTTGAATCTGGTTCCCATTTAAATAATAATCTGCCCTTTTATTTTTGCAGCCAAAATGGATAACCTCACACTTAGCCACATTAAACATCATCTGCCAGTTTCTGGCCCATTCTCCGGGCCTATCAATATCCATCTACAAACTTTTTATCTTCTCATGGCAGCCTGCTTTCCTACCTATTTTAGTATCATCCACGAATTATGCTGTTTTACGTTCTGTCCCTGTTTGCAGATCATTTATGTAGATAGTAAATAGTTGAGGTCTGAGAACAGAACCCTGTGGCACCCCACTAGTTACAGTTTGCCAACCAGAGAAGGACCCTAAAGTTTTTGAGAAGATTTGTAGCTCGGGTTGTGGATGAAGTTGTAGACACGCTCACTGAGCCAATGGGTATGGTTGCAAATGCTTTGTCACCCTGTTAGCCTGTTACAGCAGCAACCACCCCAACACCCACAAATGGAGCTGCATCAGGACACTATTTAAACGAGCCAAAACACATTGCAGCAATCCGGAACTACACAAAGCAGAACAGGAACATCATTATGGAGTCTTCAAAAGGAATGGATACACAAAAGGCACAATCTGCCATTACCTCTGACACAGACCACAACAGGAAGACACAACACGACCAGACTCACTAATCACCCTCCTGTACATCAAGGACATTTCAGAGATGACCACAAGACTACTCAGACCCCTAGGTATTAGAGCAGCCCACAAACCAACAACCACCCTACGACAGCTACTGAAGAATGTAAAGGATCCTGTACCCGAAGCCAGCAAAACTGGGTTAATTTACAAAATACCATGCAAGGACTATGAGTAACACTATATAGGCCAAACCAGGAGAAAATTGACTATAAGGATAAATGAACAACGAGCCACCAAGAGATGCGACCAATTCTCACTTGTCTCACTACACACGGACAACGAGGGACACAAATTCGACTGAGGCAACACATCCATAATCGCACAAGTAAAACAGAGACATGCCAGGGAATTCCTAGAGGCCTGGTATTCCAACCGGAACTTCATCAACAAATGTACTGAATACAAACCACTGAGAAACAAAACCGGAAGTAATACCGACCATCCCAGCAAACTGAGGCATATAAACAACAAGCGGGACAGAACACCGATGCTTCACCGGAGACGCTCTGATGGTGTTACATAGCAGGGTGGCAAAACATTTGCAATCAAACACACCGGCTCGGCGAGCAGGTCTGCAACCTTAGAGAAGGATCCGTTTATACCAACTCTCTGCTTTCTGTCTGTCAGCCAATCCTCTATCAAAGCCAATACTCTACCTTTAGCCCTCAGGGATCTAACCTTATGGATCAGTCTTTTATGCGGCAGCTGGTCAAATGCCTTCTGGAAGTCTAGATATACCACATCAAGACGACAGCAGAATAGGGGTCCTGTGCCAGGGCTCATCCGCTCCAACTACCGTTCTTGTTTCTTCTCTTTTTTTCTCTTTAATTTACTTACCATCGGTGGCGCCAAGGAATCCCAGCGCAGATTCAACAGAGCCCAACGCAGACCTCATGGCAGTGCCGTGTGAGTCCCTACTCACTTTTCCAAGGCAAGCATCGGACCTGGCATCAGAATCAATTCTGCTACATCAGCAGAGGTGACATTGGCAAGGTAGGCCCAGTGTGGAAGATGGCCTGAGGATGGGTGAATTTGTCATTAGTTAGGTCTTGCGCTGGCAGCAGCAAAGTGGTGGTGGAAGGGTATCACAACAAGATCGAAGAGGTGGATCCAGCAGCAAGAGATATGACTGTAATGTTGGCAGGCCCTGTGTAGGCAGTGGTGAGGTGGTGTGGGAAGAGAATTGGCCCAGTGGTGAAAGATGGCACCTGAAGAGCAATGACTTCAACATTGGCTGAGTCCAGTGTAGACGGTTGCGAAGCGATGGAGGAAGGATGGCAGCAGAAGCATCGTTGATGATGAGCTGGCTCAGGTTTGATGGACTCTCTTTAAGCTCTATCTTTCTATATTTTCTTACTCTTAAAGCTATTCAAAATAGCACCGGATTGTGGCTACAGTGAAAAGGCTTTTCACTCTTTTTCACTGTTTTTCTCACTGTAAAATACATGTAACAATAAAAAACATCATTCATTCATCTACCAGACCCCGTTACCCACGCTGCCAGTTACATCTCAAAGAACTTCAGCGAGTTTGTTAAATACAACTGGCCCTTCATGAAACCATGCTGACACTGGTGAATTAAGCTTTGATTTTTTTCAAGGGCTCAGTTATCTCCTCATTTATGATTGACTCCAGAAACTTCCCCACTACTGAGATCAAACTGGTCTGTAGTTTTCCACTTTTTGCCGATCTCCTTTTTTGAATAATGCTAGCAAATTAGCGTGTTTTCAATCCACTGATTCCTTTCCAGAATCCAGGGAATTTTGGAAAATCGTAACTAAGGAAAAAGCCCTGGGGAAAATTGATGCACAGAGAGATCTGGGTGTTCAGGTCCATTGTACCCTGAAGGTGCTAACGCAGGTGGATAGAGTGGTCAAGAAGGTATACGGCATGCTTTCATTCATCGGACGGGGTATTGAGTACAAGAGTTGGCAGGTCATGTTACAGTTGTATCGGACTTTGGTTCGACCACATTTGGAAAACTGCATACAGTTCTGGTCGCCACATTACCAAAAGGATGTGGATGCTTTGGAGAGGGTGCAGAGGAGGTTCAAAAGGATGTTGCCTGGTATGGAGGGCGCTAGCTATGAAGAGAGGTTGAGTAGATTAGGATTATTTACACTAGAAAGACGGAGGTTGAGGGGGGACATGACTGAGGTCTACAAAATCAGAAGAGGTATAGACAGGGTGGATAGCAAGAAGCTATTACCCAGAGTCGGGGACTCAATTACTCAGGATCATGATTTCAAGGTGAGAGGGGAAAAGTTTAAGGGAGATATGCGTGGAAAGTTCTTTATGCAGAGGGTGGTGAGTGCCTGGAATGCGTTGCCAGCAGAGGTGGTAGAGGCGGGCACGATAGCGTCATTTAAGATGTATCTAGACAGATGCATGAATGGGCAGGGAGCAGAGGGATACAGATCCTTGTAAAATAGGCGACAGGTCTAGATAGAGGATCTGGATCGGCACAGGCTTGGAGGGCCGAATGGCTGTAATTTTCTTTGTTCTTTGTTCTAATGCGTCAATTATCTCTGCAAGCCATCAGGCCTGGTGACTCATCTGCCTTTAATCCAATCAGTTTACTTAATTCCTTCTCCCTGGTTATAGTAATTTCATCAAAATCCCAGAATGCTGCCTGGGATGGAAAATGTAAGCGATGAAGAAAAGTTGTAAAGGCTGGCTGTTATTTTTATTGGAGCAGAGAGAGCTGAGGGGTGATCTGATTGAGGAGTACAAGGTTATCAGGGCCATGGATAGAATGGATAAGGAACTGTTCTCCTTGGTTGAATGGTCAGACACAAGAGGACATGGATTCAAGGGGAGGGGCGGAAGGTTTAGGGGGATATGAGGAAAGCCTTTTTTGCCCAGAGGGTGGTAACAGTCTGGAGTGCGCTGCCTGGGAGGGTGGTAGAGGCTAATTGCCTCACATCCTTCAAAAAATACCTGGATGAACAGTTGACATATCATAACATTCAAGGCTATGGGCCAAGTGCTGATAAATGGGATTAGATTAAAGAGTTTCTCAAGTGTCAGTACAGACTTGGGCCAAAGGGCCTTTTTGGCACTGCATGTTTCTATGAGTCTAATTTGCCTTTCATGAAGTCATGCTGATTGTACTTGATTAGATTATGATTTTCCAGATGTGCTGCTATTACTGTCAATAATTGATTCCAACATTTTTACAGCAAAAGACAGTAAGCCCATCAATTTACAATTACCTGCTTTTGTCTCCTTCCCTTTTTGAGCAGAGGTGTCACATTGGCGGCTTTTCAATCCTCTGGTATTTGTCCAGAATCTAAGGGTTTTTGGAAAATTACAACCAGTACATGCACTATCTTTGTAGTTACTTATTTTAAGTTCCTAGGATGCAAGCCATTGGGACCAGGGGACTTATCTGCCTTTCGGCCCCTTAGATTGTCCAATACTACATCTCATGATGGTGATAGGACTTAATTTGTCCCCATCTTCTTTAGTATTGCTTGGATGCTTGAAGTATCTTCACTATAAGGATTGATGCAAAACATCTATTTAACTTAGCTTCCATTTCCTGTTCCCCAAAAGTATCTCCCCACATTCATTGAGGGGGCCTATGTTTACTTTAACCTCTCTTTCTTTTCGTATATTTAAAAAAGCATCTTATTGTCAGTTTTTATATTCGTTGCTAGTTTGCTCTTGTAGTTTATTTTCTCTGGATTTTGAACTTACCCCAGTCCATGTTGGTCCATGTTGGTACAATGACATATAGAAATGAGGAACTTGTCCTGCAGTCAGAACACAGGGAGCGAGGTACAGGCGGGAGGGCTTTAGCTTTCTGGTACACTGGGAATGGCTCTGCAGGAGATGGCACCTGTACAAGCTAGACACATTACACCTGAACAGAATGTTTTGTTTGTGCTTTTGGAGAGGGATTAAACTAACTTGGCAGGGGTGTAGGAATCAGGACAGAATGCTAAAGAGTAATACCAGGGTGTATGAATTGCCGGGATAGAAAGATAGCATGAAAATAGAGAAAGATAAGTTAATAGGTGGAGTTGGAGTAAGGGAAAAAGTAATAGAACATAGAACATAGAACATTACAGCGCAGTACAGGCCCTTCGGCCCTCGATGTTGCGCCGAACTGTGAAACCAATCTGAAGCCCATCTAACCTACACTATTCCATTATCATCCATATGTTTATCCAATGACCATTTAAATGCCCTTAAAGTTGGCAAGTCTACTACTGTTGCAGGCGGGGCATTCCACGCCCTTACTACTCTCTGAGTAAAGAACCCACCCCTGACATCTGTCCTATATCTCTCACCCCTCAATTTAAAGCTATGTCCCCTCGTGCTGACCATCACCATCCGAGGAAAAAGGGTCTCACTGTCCACCCTATCTAATCCTCTGATCATCTTGTATGTCTCTATTAAGTCACCTCTTAACTTTCTTCTTTCTAATGAAAACAGCCTCAAGTCCCTCAGCCTTTCCTCATAAGACCTTCTCTCCATTCCAGGAAACATACTGGTAAATCTCCTCTGCACCCTTTCCAATGCTTCCACATCCTTCCTATAATGTGGCGACCAGAACTGTACGCAATACTCCAAGGGAAGATTTGATGGAGGTTCTCAAAGTTGAGAGTGAGCTGAACAGAGTAGATAGGGAGAAGTAGTTGCAAACTGTAAACAAATTGAGAACCAAAAGACACCGATTTAAAGTGACTTGGAAACAAAGCAAGGGTGAAATGAGGAAAAGAGATAGTAAGAACTGCAGATGCTGGAGTCAGAGATAACAAGGTGTGGAGCTGGGTGAGCACAGCAGGCCAGGCAGCATCAGAGAAGAAGGGTCCAGACCTGAAGTGTCAGCTTTCCTGCTCCTCTGATGCTGCCTGGCCTGTTGTGTTTATCCAGCTCTACACTTTCAAACTCCAGCATCGGCAGTTCCTACTATCTCTGAGAAGTTGGACAGATTGTGTCAGGTCAAGGATGTGGGGCTGAGAGGGAGTGTTGGACATGGGATGAGGCCGGGGGGTGGGGAGTTTTTACAACTGGTGAATTCCATGTTTAGGCCATTGGGCTATAGGCTCCTGAGGTGGAATATGAGGTGCTGCTCCTCCAGTTTGTGGGTGGTGTCATTGTGACACTGGAAGAAGCCCAGGATGAACATGTCACCCAGGGAGTGGGAGAGGGAGTTAAAATGGCTGGTGACCGAAAGGTGTTGTCGTTTGTCGTGAACAGAGCGTAGGCCCTCTGCAAAGTGGTCTCTGAGCCTCCGCTTAGTCTCCCTGATGTAGAGGAGGCCAGATCGGGAGCAGCGGATACAATAGACCACTTCGGCAGATGTGCAGGTGAACTACTGTCTCCCTAACCCCCAACCACTTCTATCTCCTTCCCAAAATCCACAAACATGACTGTCCTGGTCGACCCATTGTCTCCGCCTGCTCCTGCCCCACCGAACTTATCTCCACCTATCTGGACTCCATTTTCTCCCTCTTGGTCCAGGAACTCCCTACCTACATCCGTGACACCACCCACGCCCTCCACCTCTTTCAGAACTTCCAATTCCCTGGTCCCCAACACCTCATCTTTACCATGGACGTCCAGTCCCTATACACCTGCATTCCCCATACAGATGGCCTAAAGGCCCTCCGCTTCTTCCTGTCCCGCAGACCCGACCAGTCCCCCTCCACTGACACCCTCATCTGCTTCACCGAACTCGTCCTCACCCTCAACAACTTTTCTTTCAACTCCTCCCACTTCCTACAGACAAAGAGGGTGGCCATGGGTACCCTCATGGGCCCAAGCTATGCCTGCCTACGTGGAACAATCCCTCTTCCGTACCTACACTGGCCCTAAACCCCACCTCTTCCTCCGTTACATTGATGACTGTATCGGCGCCGCGTTGTGCTCCCACGAGGAGCTCGAACAGTTCATCCACTTCACCAACACCTTCCACCCCAACCTTAAGTTCACCTGGACTATCTCTAACACTTCTCTCACCTTCCTGGACCTCTCTGTCTCCATCTCTGGCAACCACCCAGAAATCGATATCCATTTCAAGCCCACTGACTCCCACAGCTACCTAGAATACACCTCCTCCCACCCACCTTCCTGCAAAAATGCCATCCCCTATTCCCAATTCCTTCGCCTCCACCGCATCTGCTCCCAGGATGAGGCATTCCACTCCCGTACATCTCAGATGTCCTCGTTTTTCAAGGATGGCAACTTCCCCCACTCAGTGGTTGACCGTGTCTCCCGCATTCCCCGCAGCTCATCCCTCACACACCACCCCCACAATAAAAACCAAAACGTCCTCACGTACAACCCCACCAACCTCTGGATCCAACGCATCTTCCTCCGACACTTCCGCCATCTGCAATCCGACACCACCAAAGACATTTTTCCCTCCCCACTGCTTTCCGGAGGGACCACTCTCTCTGTGACTCCCTTGTCCGCTCCACACTCCCCTCCAGCCCCACCACACCCGGCACTTTTCCCTGCAACCACAGGAAGTGCTACACCTGCCCCCACACCTCCTCCCTCACCCCCATCCCAGGCCTCAAGAAGACTTTCCACATCAAGCAGACGTTCATCTGCACATCTGCCAATGTGGTATACTGCATCCGCTGTTCCCGTTGTGGCCTCCTCTACATCGGGGAAACCAAGCGGAGGCTTGGAAACCGCTTTGCAGAACACCTTCGCTCGGTTCACACTAACCAACTGCACCTCCCAGTCGCGAACCATTTCCACTCTCCCTCCCATTCTGCAGATGACATGTCCATCCTGGGCCTCCTGCAGTGCCACAACGATGGTACCCGAAGGCTGCAGGAACAGCAACTCATATTCCGCTTGGGAACCCTGCAGCCCAGTGGTATCGATGTGGATTTCACAAGCTTCAAAATCTCCCCTCCCCTTACTGCATCCCAAAACCAGCCCTGCTCGTCCCTGCCTCCCTAACCTGTTTTTCCTCCCACCTATCCCCTCCTCCCACCTCAAGCCCTACCCCATCTCCTACCTACTAACCTCATCCCGCCCCCTTGACCTGTCTATCCTCCCAGGACTGACCAATCTCCTCCCTACCACCCCACCTACACTCACCTTTACTGACTCCATCCCCGCCTCTTTGACCGGTCTGCCTCCTCTCCACCTATCTTCTCCTCTATCCGTCTTCTATCCGCCTCCCCCTCTCTCCCTATTTATTTCAGAACCCTCTTCCCCTCCCCCATTTCTGAAGAAGGGTCTAGACCCGAAACGTCAGCCTTCCTGCTCCTCTGATGCTGCTTGGACCGTTGTGGTCATCCAGCTCTACACCTTGTTATCTCTGAAGTGGAAGGTTTGTTTTGTGCTTTGAATGGAGGTGAATGGGGAGGTGTGGGGGCAGGTGTAGCACTTCCTGCAGTTGCAGGGAAAGGTGCTGGGTGTGGTGGGGCTGGAGGGGAGTGTGGTGCGGACGACAGAGTCACGGAAGGCAGATAGGGGTGGGGAGGGAAATATCTCTTTGGTTGTGGGGTCGGATTGCAGGTGGCGGAAGTGGCTGAGAATGATACATTGAATCCGGAGGTTAGTGGCGTGATACGTGAGGACGAGGGGGATTCTGTCTTTATTTTTGTTGCGGGGAGGGGATGTGAGGGCAGAAGTGCAGGAAATACAAGAGATGTAATTGAAGGCATTTTCGATCTCCAGAGGGGGCAAGTTACGGACCTTGAAATAAGAGGACATCTGGGATGTTCAGGAGTGGAACACCTCATCTTAGGAGCAAACGCAAAGGAGGCGGAGGAATTGGGAGTAGGGGATCGCATTCTTGCAGGAAGGTGGGTGAGAGGAGGTGTAGCCTCGGTAGCTGTGGGAGTCGATGGGCTTGAAATAGATGTCAGTTTCGAAGCGGTCACCAGAAATGGAGACAGAGAGGCTCAGGAATGAGAGGGAGTTATTGGAGATGGTCCAGGTGAATTTGAGGTTGTGGTGAAAGGTATTAGTAAAGTTGATGAACGTAGAACATAGAACAGTACAGCACAGTACAGGCCCTTCGGCCCACAATGTTGTGCCGAACTTTTACCCGAAAGCTAAGGTCTATCTAACCTCCACCACTACCTTATACTATCATCCGTATGCCTATCTAATAGCCGCTTAAATGCCCCTAATGAGGCCGACTCCACTACCCTCTCCGGCAATGCATTCCACGCCCTGACCACACTGAGTAAAGAACCTACCTCTGATGTCTCCCCAGTATCTACCCCCTTTCACTTTAAAACTATGTCCCCTCATAAAAGCTACCTCCACCCTCGGAAAAAGTCTCTCGCTGTCCACTCCGTCTATACCTCTGATCATTTTGTACACCTATACTGTGCACATGAACTGTTCGAGCTCCTTGTGGGAGCACGAGGCAGCGCCGATACAGTCATCGATATAACGGAGGAAGAGGTGGGGGATGGGGCCAGTGTAGCTGTGGAAGAGGGATTGTTCCACGTATCCTATGAAGAGGCAGGCATAGCTTGGACCCATGCGGGTACCCATGGCCACCCCCTTTGTCTGTAGGAAGAGGGAGGAGCTGAAGGAGAAGCTGTTAAGGGTAAAGACAAGTTCGGTTAGGCGATTGAGGGTGACAGTGGAAGTGGACTGGTCGGGCCTGCAGGAGAGGAAGCAGCAGATTGAAAATGTTTTTTTCACTCAGCAGAGCATTAACGATGAATGTACTGCCTGGAAATGTGGTGCAGGCAGGTTCAAGAGAGCACCGGATGGTTATTTAAGGAGAAACAATGTACAAGCGAGTGAGGAAAAGACAGGTGGGATTCAGAACATTAGGTTGTCGCACTGCTTTGCTAGCCTAGTGATAGAATCACGACAACACCATCTTCCCTGTGTGTATGCTGCACACAGGTTATCACACAGTCCTGTATTCATTAGATACAGATGGATGCAATAGAGCCCTTCAAGTCTGTGCTGGTTCTTTGTTGATCATTCCATCAGTCTCATTTCTCCTCTCTATTGTCGTGACCCCACTCTCTCCCTGTGACTCCGCTCTATCCCCTTAACCCTTGCACAGTAATTTCCCTCAAGACCCTTTCCTGTTTTTTTAAGAACAATTAACATTTTTGCTTCCGCCATTTGAGATTGAGGTGGCCCCTGCAGACCTTTTAAGAACTTAAAAATGTAAAGTGGCCGAAACCAGACTGTCATTGTAGGAACAAAACTGGGACAACCTCTACTTTGTTACTGAGAGGTAAAATGAAGTTGAATCAAAATTGGAACACTGACACCCCCTACCTTCCCCTCCCATCCTTTCCTCTCCCCTCTCCCATCACTCAAGAGGTGAGTTACTTGCTGCAGGATTCCTAGCTTCTGAGCTGTTCTTGTAGCTGCTGTATTTATATGGCTAGTCCAGTTCAGTTTCTGGTCAATAGTAACCCTGAGGAAATTGATATTGTCTTCAGTTCCCTTAAATAGTCTCGAACAACGCAAGGACCAGGTAATAACCACTGCCATTCGGAGACAATTTCATGCCTTGATCTTCAAAAACATTACTGTCACTGAATCTCACACTGTCATGTGGTTTGGAAGGAGGGGTCAAAGGCCATTCTCAGTGATGGGTTGGACATGAGGTCAGAGACCTAGCTCACGGTCAGTTCCTTTGTAGCCATCCCCTAAAGTACCCCGATTAGAAAGTTCCCTGGGTGCATCTATCAGATCTGCCCATGTTATATGCTGCTCGAAGTATGTGATTAAAGATTCTAAACAGGAGGCTAGGATGTTTGCAGTTCCTGCTTGAGTTTTATTTGTACCTTTTCATGTTAAATCAACTCAACTTAAACAGGCCTGAGAACTGTTTAATTGCAGCTGGAGTGGGAAGCAGGCAAATAATGTTTAATGTGGAATCACTTGGGAGATTGATGGAGAAAGTGTCACTCAGAAGGGGTCCCCTTACCAGTAACTTTCAAAGAAAGCACTGTGTTAGGCCTTGACTGCAAAACCACTAGGATTTCTGTTGCTATGGAGACCCAGCCTGAGGCCCAGGAAGCAAGAAAGCTTATTTAAATAAATGCAAGGTACCACTGTGATCTCGCATGAGAATAAAGAGCCCAATTTACTATCACAATCTTTCCGTGCAGCAAATGCTCATTCAGCTTTAATAGATCATTGGAACACAGAACCATATTGCCAATATTGCCAATATTGCCATATTGCCAATGCCTGAGTTGTGAGTTCAGATGAGGTTTACAGGGAGTAAATTTGATTCGGTTTATTTGCTTGAATATGCCAATAGGTGAGGGTTCTGCTGTGGGACTCTGGTCACAGAGATAGGGAGTGGTGTAGGGGCTGGAGGGGGTGACAGAGATAGGGAGGGGGTGTAGGGGGATGGAGAGGGTGACAGAGATAGGGAGGGGGTGTAGGGGGATGGAGGGGGTGACAGAGATAGGGAGGGGGTGTAGGGGGATGGAGGGAGTGACAGAGATAGGGAGGGGGTGTAGGGGGATGTAGGGGGTGACAGAGATAGGGAGGGGGTGTAGATTCCAGTCGCAGTTCGATTTTCCAAAGGAAGCTGTGGCCATTAGCAGATACTCAGAGATTTTCAACAAACAGACCAGACTTTGTGCTGGTGAGTTTGATGCCGTGTTGATAGTAAATTTAGAATAGCTGTTCGGAGGGGATCTCTCTTTCTGCCTCCAGGGTATATCACCTCTTTTTGTGACTCTCCAGGTCTGTGATTTTCTTTGCAGATTACCAAAAATCAATGGCACTGGCAGGTTGTTTGCATTCCTTTAGGTGCACACCTCAGTGTGCTGCACCCTTCGTCCCAAAACATAGGTGTCTCCCTTCCCTGACAGATTCCCCTTCCCCACACAATGTCAGAGACCACCCTCCACCCTGCCTCTGCCAGCCCCTGGACAAGTCTCCGCCCCTAACCACTCAACAGCATCCACCCTGACAGACAGTTCCCTCCACTGTCAGCCATCTGTGTCCCCGCCCCATCCCACCCCTCACCCATTCACCTGGATTAGTCCAACTTCCCCAAACTGCCACAGACCCTAGCAGTTACCTTATCAACACCCTCAGACAGGCATCTCCCAACAGCACACCAACCCACACGTCCACCCTCCCAATGAGGTCTGCAGCTCAAAGGGGCACAGCCAATGCAAATCCCTCACAGCATCAAAGGATTTTTTGTGAAGTTTGGCTCAGACTCCCTTGACTTCTGGTCTCTCTGCCCAATTAGTTCTCTCTTTCTCCTCCTATCTCTCATTCCCTATCTCTCTTTCTTCTTGTGTTATTTTCTGTCTCGTTTTTTTTGTCTCTGGGTTGCTGCCATTCCTCCCTTTGTTTCATTCACACCATCTCTCTCATTTTACTGTCTATCTCACCATCTCTGTCCTTGCCTCTTTACCTGAATCACAATCTATATCTTCTCTCTTTCTCCTTCCTTTTCTCCTGTTGCTGGTTTTTGTAATAGCTTTCGTGCTGAGGAGAACCTGTGGGAAGAGGAGACAGATTCAATTAAATGGGGTGGGAAGCTCATTCAGAGCTGGTCCAAGAAAGATAACGGGTATGGGGCAGGCAGGGGAGTTTTCAATTGACTGGGAAGAGTACTTTCAAGTGGACAGTGTAAGGAAGGGAGGGGAGATCCAAATCGACTAATGTGGGTCGGGGGGTTTCAACTGGCAATATGGATCTAAAATTGGCTTGGCAATAGGAGGCAAATGGTGGAGGGTTGTTCTTGTGATTTGAACCCCACAACCAATGTTGCTCCACAGCGATCAGTGGTAGCATCCTTGTTTGTTATGTACATCAACTGCTTCAATGTGAATATGCAAGGTATAATTAATAAGTTTATAGATGACATAAAAATTGGCAGTGTTGCTGATAGTGAGGAGAATGGTCTCAGGCTACAATCTGGTATTGATCAGCTGGTAAATTGGGTAGACCAATGGCAGATGGAATTTCATCGTGATAAGTGCAGGGTGATCATCAGTGCAGACTCAATGGGCTGAAAGGCCTTTTCTGCATGAATGATTCTATGACTCAATCTATTTTGGGCGGTCTAATAACGTAACAATATAAACAATGACTGTTAGGTCCCTGGGGAAGACTGAAGGAAAATAGGACCTTGTTGTACAAATCCATAGATCCCCGAAGGTGTCAGCACAGGTAGACATGAGAGTGAAACAGGTATATGGGATGCTTACTTTCATTATCTGGGGAATCTTCACTACCCTGTATGCCCTATCAAGCATTAGTGAGGCCACAGCAGGAATACTGTGTGCAGTTCTGGTCACCACGCAATTGGGAAGTTGAGAGGGTGCAGAGAAGATTCACCAGGATGTTACCTCGGATGAAAATTCTTGCTTATGAGGAGAGACTGGATAGGCTGGGTTTGTTTTCCTTGGAGCAGAGGAAGCTGAGGGCAATTTGATTGAGGTATTCAAAATTATGAGAGGCATAGATTTTGAGAATCTGTGTTTAAAACCAGAGGGCATAAGTTTAAGATGAGGAGCAAGTGGTTTAGAGGAGATCTGAGAACTTTTTTTTCCTCCAGAGGATGGTAGATACATGGAATGTGCTGCCTGAGATGATGGTATCCTGATGGTTCTCACAAAATTTTGAAAATATCTCGACACGCACTTAAAATGCCAGGGCATAATATGCAACCAAGTGTGGGCAAATGGGAGTAGTATAGTTTGTTGGGCAGCATCAACATGGTGCACTCAAGGGCCTGTTACAATTCTGTGTGACTCTATGTAAGGGTGCCAGGTAAGTTTTGAGCAGACAAGGATGGGGAGGGGAGGACATGATTGGCAATGGCATGCTCAGAGAGGCTGTGGCTCCAAAAATCCTAGGCACATGGTGCACTGTCAGCAGCTGCTGGGTTACACCATTGAAAGAATAAGAATCAGGGTTTGGGGTAGGCCAATTGGTTCCTCAGTTGTGGCCCCTGCTCCATCATTCAACCAGATTGTACCATCAATCTTGATATTTGAATAGAGTCACGGGTAGACAGGATAGTGAAGAAGGTGTTCGGAATGCTTGCCTTTATTGGTCAGTGTTTTTTGGAATACTGCATTCAATTCTGGCCTCCCTGTTATAGGAAGGATGTTGTGAAACTTGAAAAGGTACAGAAAAGATTTACAAGGACATTGCCAAGGTTGGAGGGTTTGAGCTACAGGGAGAGGCTGAATAGGTTAGGACTATTTTCCCTGGAGCATTGGAGGCTGAGGGGTAACTTATAGACATTTATAAAATTATGAGGAGCATGGATAAGGTAAATAGACAAGGTCTTTTCCCCAGGGTAGGGGAGTCCACAACTAGAGTACATAGGTTTAAGGTGAGAGGGGAAAAGATTTATAAGGGACTTAAGGGGCAACTTTTTCACACAGAGGGTGGTGCGTGGATGGAATGAGTGCCAGAGGGAATGGTAGAGGCTGGTACAATTACAACATTTAAGAGGCTTCTGGATGGGTATTTGAGTAGGAAGGGTTTGGGGGATATGGGATAACTGCTGGCAAATGGGATTAAATTTATTTAGGATATCTGGTCAGCATGAACAAGTTGGACTGAAGGGTCTATTTCCGTGCTGTACAGCTCCATGACTAATTACTATCAGCAGTGTGGCTTCCACAACTCTCTGAAACTTTTTCCTTCTGTGAGATCATGCATGTTTCTTTATACTCTGCCAGCACACTAAATGGAAATTGTAATCACAGAGAAAATCAGCGAGTGGTTTGGGCGCCCATACACTGTTCAGGATATCATGAATAAGATTGCAGGTTACGAAACACATGGCGGCCATTCAGCCCATTGTGTCTATGCCACTGAATAAATTAGCCTCTCATTGTAATGGCACTTTCCAGTCCCTGGTATGTGGACTTGCAGGTTCCAGCTCTTCAGGAGCAGATCCAGATTCCTTGTGGATGGATTGAGGGCTTTTGTCTGAAACAACATACTTGACCGTGATTCCAGATACCCACCACCCTCGGAGTACAAAGGATTTTCCTCATGCCACATCTAATTCTTTCACTGATTGACATCAACCCTCTGGTAATTGACCAATTACGAGGGGAAACAACTCTTCCCTATCTGCTCTATCCAAGGTTCAAACTAGAATGGCAGTGGGCTGGTAACTTAAGCAGGCAGACAGAGGAGGGAAAACAAGTACAGAAACAAAAGACAAAAAGGGATGAAACAAGTACAAGGTAGAGTACATATAGAAGAAAAAACAAATTGCACCTAGTCAAAAAAAAAAGCTACGATAATTAATAAGATCGGTGGAAAGGCATCGTGTCTTAAAGCGCAGGACATTTGAAAACAAGTAGATGAATTAACAGCAGAAATAGATATATTCAGTTATGATATCACTTCAGTTAAAGAGACATGGCTGTAGGTTGACCAAGGATGGAAACTAAACTCCCAGGGGCATTTATTATTTAAGGACGATAGACAAAGAGGGAAAAGAGGTGGGATAGCATTGTTAGTAAAGAAGCAAACATGCATTAGTAAGGAAGGATTTTTTAACTTAGAAAATCATGATGTGGAATCTGAATGGGTGAAGATGAGAAACACGGAGGGGCAGAAACCATTAGTGGGGATTGCCTATGGGCCCCCAAACAGTAATGGAGATGTAAGGGAAGGTATGAAACAAGAAATTACAGATGCATACAATAACTACACAACTGTAATCATGGGTGAATTTAATTTACACATAGATTGGACAAATCAAAGTAGTAATGATATTGCAGAGGATGATTTCCTGGTCTCTGTACGTGATGGTTTTTAGACCAATATGTCAAGTAACCACCCAGAGAATAGACTATTTGAAACTGGGTAGCGTCAACGGGAAAGGATTAATTGCCAATCCTGTCATGTGGAGTCCCTTGGAGAAGAGCGTTTTTCACTAAGATAGAGCAGAGGAGTAATAGGTCTTTTTCCAGGCTGCAGACAGTGATTGGTGATGTACCAAATTGATCAATACTTGAGCTCCAGCTCTTCACAATATATACAAATGACAAGGATGAGGAAACTAAATGGAACATTTCCAAGTTTGCCGATGACATGAGACTGGGTTGGTGAGTGGGGGAGGATGTATAGAGGCTTCAAGGTGATTTAGACAAGTTGAGTGAGTGGGCAAATACACTGCAGATGCAGCACAACCTGGCTAAAAGTGAAGTTATACACTTTGGTGTGAAACACAGACAGGCAGAGCTCTGAGGAGGAGTCATTCAACCTGAAACATTAACTCTGATTCCTCCCCACAGATGCTGCCAGATCTGCTGAGCTTTTACAGCCATTTTTGTTGTTCTTTCTGATTCACCGCATCTGCAGTTCTTTCTATTTTTATTAAGGCAGAGTTATTTTAATGATCACCAAATCGAGAAGTGCAGATGTACAAAGAGACCTGGGTGTCCTGGCGCATCAGTTAATTAAAGTCTATGGTCTAGGCCCGAGACATCAAGCTTTCCTGCTCCTATGATGCTGCTTGGCCTGCTGTGTTCATTCAGCCCCACACCTAGTTAATTAAAGTAGTCAGGCTGGTGCAGCAAGCAAATAGGCAAATGGTTATCTGGCCTTCATTACAAGAAGATCTCAGTTTAGAAGTAGAGATGTCCTACCACAGTTACACACGGCCTTGATGAGACCATACATGGAGCAATGTATGCAGTTTTGGTCTCTCTACCCCAGAAAAGATATACTTGCTGCAGAGGGAGTGCAGTACATGTTCACTAGGATGATAGCAGGGATGGTGGAGAGATTGGCTTGGGCTGGGCTTGTATTCACTAGAATTTAGAAGGATGAGGAGGGATTTGATTGAGAGAGATAATAGGTACTGCAGATGCTGGAGAATCCGAGATAACAAGGTGTGGAGCTGGATGAACACAGCAGGCCAAGCAGCATCATAGGAGCAGGTAAGCTTGATGTTTCGGGCCTAGACACTTCATCAGAAATGGGGGAGGGGAAGAGGGTTCTGAAATAAATAGGGAGAGAGGGGGAGGCGGATAGAAGATGGATAGAGGAGAGGATAGGCGGGAGACACGGTCGAGGGCGTTCTCGACCACTGTGGGGGGGGAAGTTGCGGTCCTTGAAGAATGAGGACATCTGAGATGTACGGGAGTGGAATGCCTCATCCTGGGAGCAGATGCGGCGGAGGCGAAGGAATTGGGAAAAGGGGATGGCATTTTTGCAGGAAGGTGGGTGGGAGAAGGTGTATTCCAGGTAGCTGTGGGAGTCAGTGGGCCTGAAATGGACATCGGTTTCTAGGTGGTTACCCGAGATGGAGACAGAGAGGTGCAGGAAGGAGAGACAAGTGTTGGAGATGGTCCAGGTGAACTTCAGGTTGGGGTGGAAGGTGTTGGTGAAGTGGATGAACTGTTCGAGCTCCTCTTGGGAGCACAACGCGGCGCCGATACAATCATCAATTTAACGGAGGAGGAGGTGGGGTTTAGGGCCAGTGTAGGTATGGAAGAAGGATTGTTCCATGTAACCTATAAAGAGGCAGGCATAGCTTGGGCCCATACGGGTACCCATGGCCACCCCCTTTGTCTGTAGGAAGTGGGAGGAATTGAAAGAGAAGTTGTTGAGGGTGAGGACGAGTTCAGCTTAGAGGATGAGGGTATCGGTGGAGGGGGATTGGTCAGTTCTGCGGGACAAGAAGAAGTGGAGAGCCTTTAGGCCATCTGCATGGGGAATACAGGTGTACAGGGACTGGACGTCCATAGTAAAAATGAGGTGTTGGGAACCGGGGAATTGGAAGTTCTGGAGGAGGTGGGGGGCGTGGGTGGTGTCACAGACGTAGGTAGGGAGTTCCTGGACCAAGGGGGTGAAAATGGAGTCTAGGTCGGTGGGGATGAGTTTGGTGGGGCAGGAGCGGGCGGAGACAATGGGTTGACCAGGGCATTCAGGTTTGTGGATTTTGGGAAGGAGATAGAAGCGGGCGGTGCGGGGTTGGGGAACGATGAGGTTGGAGGCAGTGGGTGGGAGGTCACCTGAGGTGATGAGGTTGTGGATGGTTTGGGAGATGATGGTTTGGTGCTCGGGGGTGGGGTTATGATCCAGGGGCGGTAGGAGGAGGTGTCGGAGAGTTGGCGCCTGGCCTCAGCGATGTAGAGGTCAGTGCGCCATACTACAACTGCGCCTCCCTTGTCCGTGGGTTTTAAGGTGAGCTTGGGATTGGAGCGGAGGGAGCGGAGGGCTGAACGTTCTGCGGGGGAGAGGTTGGAGTGGGTGAGAGAGGTGGAGAGGTTGAGGCAATTGATGTCTCAACCGCAGTTGGAGATGAAGAGGTCGAGGGAGGGTAGGAGGCCTTGGGGTGGTGTCCAGGAGGAGGGCTTGTGTTGGAGGTGGGAAAAAGGGTCAGTAGAGTGAGGGTTAGATTCGCGGTTGGAGAAGTAAGCGTGGAGGCGTAGGCGGCGGAAAAACTGCTCAATATCCAAGCGTGAGCAGTATTCGTTGATATGTGGGTGGAGGGGAACAAAGGTGAGCCCTTTACTGAGGACTGATATGTGGGTGGAGGGGTCCCCTCTTCTGTACCTACACTGGCCCTAAACCCCACCTCTTCCTCCGTTACATTGATGACTGTATCAGCACAGTGTTGTGCTCCCACGAGGAGCTCGAACAGTTCATCCACTTCATCAACACCTTCCACCACAACCTGAAGTTCACCTGGACCATCTCCAACACTTCTCTCACCTTCCTGGACCTCTCTGTCTCCATCTCGGGTAACCACCTGGAAACCGATGTCCATTTCAAGCCCACTGACTCCCACAGCTACCTGGAATACACCTCCTCCCACCCACCTTCCTGCAAAAATGCCATCCCCTATTCCCAATTCCTTCGCCTCCGCCGCATCTGCTCCCAGGATGAGGCATTCCACTCCCGTACATCTCAGATGTCCTCATTCTTCAAGGACTGCAACTTCCCCCCCGACAGTGGTCGAGAACGCCCTCGGCCGTGTCTCCCGCATTTCCCGCAACCCATCCCTCACACCCTGTCCTCGCAATAATAACCAAAAAAGAATCCCCCTCGTCCTCACGTACCACCCCACCAACCTTCAGATCCAACGCATCTTCCTCCGACACTTCCGCCATCTGCAATCCGACCCCACCACCAAAGACATTTTTCCCTCCCCACCCTTATCTGCTTTCCGGAGGGACCACTCCCTCCGCGACTCCCTTGTCCGCTCCACACTCCCCTCCAGCCCCACCACACCCGGCACTTTTCCCTGCAACTGCAGGAATTGCTACACCTGCCCCCACACCTCCTCCCTCACCCCAATCCCAGACCCCAAGTAGACTTTCCACATCAGGCAGATGTTCACCTGCACATCTGCCAATGTGTTATACTGCATCCGCTGTACCCGTTGTGGCTTTCTCTACATCGGGGAAAACAAGTGGAGGCTTGGGGACCGCTTTGCAGAACGCCTGCGCTCAGTTCGCAACAAACAACTGCACCTCCCAGTCGCGAACCATTTCAACTCCCCCTCCCATTCCTCAGACGACATGTCCATCCTGGGCCTCCTGCAATGCCACAATGATGCCACCCGAAGGCTGCAGGAACAGCAAATCATATTCAGCCTGGGAACCCTGCAGCCCAATGGTATCAATGTGGATTTCTCAAGCTTCAAAATCTCCCCTCCCTCAACCGCATCCCAAAACCAGCCCAGCTCATCTCCGCCTCCCTAACCTGTCCTTCCTCTCACCTGTCCCCATCTCCCACCTCAAGCCCCACCCCCATCTCCTATCTACTAACCTCATCCTGCCCCCTTGACCTGTCCGTCCTCCCTGGACTGACCTATCTCCTCCCTACCCCCCAACCTACACTCACCTTTACTGGCTCCATCCCCACCTCTTCGACTTGTCTGCTTCCTCTCCACCTATCCTCTCCTCTATCCATCTTCTATCTGCCTCCCCCTCTCTCCCTATTTATTTCAGAACCCTCTTCCCCTCCCCCATTTCTGATGAAGGGTCTAGGCCCGAAACGTCAGCCTTCCTGCTTCTATGATGCTGCTTGGCCTGCTGTGTTCATCCAGCCCCACACCTTGTTATCAGGGATTTGATTGAAATGTGTAAAAATCTGATAGGACTGTCAGACTAGATGCAGGGAGGATGTTTACTCTAGAACAGAGGGAAGATGATGGCCTAGTGGCATTATCACTAGACTATTCATCCAGAGACCCAGTTAATGTTCTGGGGACCTGGGTTTGAATCCTACTGTGGCAAGTGGTGAAATTTGAATTCAATAAAAATCTGGAATTAAGAATCTAATGATGACCTTGAAACAATTATCAATTATCATCTGGTTCGCTACTGTCCTTTGGGGATGGAAATCTGCCATCTTCACCTGGTCTGGCCTGCATGTGACTCCAGACCCACAACAATGTGATTGACTCTTAACTGTCCTCTGGACAATTAGGTATGGTCAATAAATGCCTACCATATCCTCTGAATGAATTGAAAAAAGACACAGTCCCAGGACACAGGAGAAACCATTTAAGACTGAAATGAAGAAACATTTCTTCACTCAGTGAACTTGTTGGATTTTCTATCATGGAAGACTGTGGAAGCCAAGCCACTGAATATGTGTTAGAAGATACATGTTATACTATATATATTTATATTTATGGGCAGCACAGTGGCTTAGTTGTTAGCACTGCTGCCCCACAGCACCAGGGACCTGGGTTTTCCTCCACCATGAGACGACTGTCTGTGTGGAGTTTGCACATTGTCCCCGTGTCTGTGTGGGTTTCCTCCAGGTGCTCCGGTTTCCTCGCACAATCCAAAGATGTGCAGGTTAGGAATCTTGGCTATGCTAATTGCCCAGTGTGCAGGGATGTGCAGGCTGGGAGGGTTATGCATGTGAAATACAAGGTTACAGGATGCTGTTTGGAGGGCTGAATGGCCTGCTTCCACACTGTAAGGGTTCTATGATTCTAAGAAAGAGGTAAGTAATTTTTTTTATTTTAAACGAGTATGAGAAGGTGGGAACTGAGATAGAGGATCAGTCACTGAATAGTAGATTAGGCTCAAGGGCTGAATTACCTACTGCGACTAATTTCTATGTTTCTATATTAACCTTTTGTCATTGCTGCAATTTTTAAGCTCAGGCAACATTCCTGTAAATCTCATCTGGACTGTCTCCAGAGCAATTCTGTCTTTCCTGTAATGTGGTGACCAGAACTGTAGAGTACACAGAACTCCAGCAGTAGCCTAACCAGTGACTTATATAGTTCCAACATTACATCCCTGCTCTTGTATTTAATACCTAACCCAATCGAGGAAAGCTTCTCATGTGCCTTCTTCATCAGCTTCTCATATGTCCTGTCATCTTCAGTAGCCTGTGGGCATAGACTTAGACATCTCTCACTTCCTCTCAATATATTCCCCTTCTGGGCTTGCCCACCCCACGTGAAAAGGCCGAGTATTACTGAAATGGAGAATGATTGTCAAATTCTGAGGTGCACAAGGATTTCAATGTTTGGATGCAAGACTCACAAGTTAGCATGCAGGTACAGGATTCAATCAAAAAGGGTCCCAGTGTGCCACCCTTGATTGTGAGAGAAATTGATTTGATTTGATTTATTGTAGTCACATGTACCTAAGTACAGTGAAAAGCTTTGTTTTGCGAGCAGCACAGGCAGATCATAGCAAACAAGGACATACAGATCATAGGGTGCTTAGAGTGAGGCATACAGGTTACAGCTGCACAGGCGGTGCACAAAGCAAGCTCAACGTTGGATTTGGAATTTTGAGAGGTCCATTCAGAAGTCTAATGACAGCAGGGAAGAAGCTGTTCTTGAATCTGTTGGTTCGTGTGTTTAAACTTTTGTATCTTCTGACTGACGGAAGAGATCGTATGAGAGCATTACCGGGGTGGGAGGGGTCTTTGATGATGTTGGCAGCCTTTCCGAGGCAACATGAAATGTAGATGGGGTCAGTGCATGGGAGGCTGGCCTCTGTGATGGTCTTGCCTGGGTTCACAACCCTCTGTAGTTTCTTACAGTCCTGGGCAGAGCAGTTGCTGTACCAGGCCATGATGCACCTGGACAATATGCTTTCAGTGGTGCATCTGTAGAAGTTGGTGAAGGACCTTATGGACATGTCGAACTTCTTTAGCTGCCTGAGGAAGAAGAGACTGTTGCATCAAAGTGGGTGGACCAGGACAGGTTGTTGGTGATCGTCATTTCTAGGAACTTGATGCTGTCAACTGTCTCCACCTCAGCTCCATCGATATAGACAGGGGTGTTTCCTCCTCCTTTCTTCCTGAAGTCAAATGATCAGCTCTTTAGTTTTGCTGACGTTGAAGAAGAGATTGTTATCTTTACACCACACCACCAAGCACTCTCTCTTTTTCTCTTTTCTGTCTTGTCATTGTTTGAGATCCGGCCTACAACAGTGATGTCAACAGCAAACTCGTAGATAGAGTTCAGATGAAATTTGGCCACACAGTGGTAAGAGGGAGTACGATAAGAGGCTGAGCACGCTGCCTTGCAGGGCACTAGTATTGAGGACTGTCGTGGAGGAAGTACTGTTGCCTGGTCTCTCTGATTGCAGTCTGTGGGCCAGGAATTCAAAGATCCACTTGCAGAGGACAGAGCAGAGATTTAGGTCTTGGAGTTTGGAGATTAGTTTGGTTGGGACTATAGTGTTGAAGGTGGAGCTTTACTCAATGAGTAAAAGCCTGATGTAGGTATCCTCATTATCCAGATGTTTCAGGGCTGAGTGTAGGGCCTGGGAGATGGTGTCTGATAGTGGACTTTTTGCGCCAGTAGGCAAACTGCAAGGGCTGGAGGCAGTCTGGGAGGCTAGAGTTGATAAGAGTCATGAGTTATGAGTCTTGAAGCATTTTTCTTGAAGCATAATTTTCAAATTGAGAATATTAAGATAAGAATCAAAAATATAAATTGCTGCAAAAGCTCAGCAGGTCTTGTAGCATTTGTGGACAGAAATCAAAATTAATGTTTAGGTCTGGTGACCATTCTTCAGAACCGATGGTAGCTAGGAAAATGTTTTTTTTGAGCAGAAGATAGGGTGGGGGAGGGGTTAAGGAGTAAATGATAGCTGGGGTTAGAGCTCAAGGAAAGAGATGAACAGTTGAACTGACAAAGGAATGGATAACAGTCAGCCTAAGAGAATGAATAGCTGCTAATGGAGGCTATTTCTGAAGAAGAATTTCTGATTCTCTGAAGAAGGGTCTAGACCCGAAACGTCTGCTTTCCTGCTCCTCCAATGATGTTTGGCCTGCTGTGTTCATCCAGCTCCACACCTTGTTGTCTCTTAATGGAGTCTATTAGTGGCTGACAATGGGTTGTGTGTCATAGCAGACCATGTGAAAACAAGGCCTGGTGTGTGGGCGTTGGAGTAAGGACATGGAAGAAGGTGCCTCAAGCCCCAAAACTGTCGAACTCGATGTTGAGTCCAAAAGGCTACAGAATTCCCAAGCAGAAAATGAGGTGCTGTTCTTCCAGCTTGTGCTAAACTTCGTTGGAGCACTGCAACAAGCCTGAGGCAGATGTTGGCCAGGGAACATGGTGGTGTTAAACTGGCAGGCAAATGGAAGCTCACAGTCATTTTTGCGGTCAGAACATACGTGTTCTGCAAAGCAGTCACCCAGTCTCTGCTCCCCCAATGTTGAGGAGACCACATTGTGAGCAGCGAATGCAGTAGACCAGATTGTGTGAAGTGCAGGTAACGTGCTGCTTCACCTAGAAGGTGTGTTTGGGCCGTTGGAAATTGAGGAGGGAGGAAGTAACTGGGTAGGTGTTACACCTTCAGCGCTTACAAGGGAAAGTGCCGTAGGGCTGTAGGGGCGGCATTGGGGGTGAAGGAGGTGTAGACCAGGGTGTCCAGGAGGGAACAGTCCCTGCTGGAGGCAGACAAGGGAGGGGAGGGGAATATGTCTGGTGGTGGCATCCCATTGGAGGTGGTGGAAATGGCGGCTAATGATCTTCGGGATGTGGACGCTGGTGGGATTATAAGTGAGGACAAGGGGGACCCTATCCTGTTGTGGCAGGGATGAGAGGGAGTGAGGACTGAAGTTGGTTGGCACAGTGGCTCAGTGGTTAGCACGGCTGCCTCACAGCATCAGGGACCCGGGTTAGATTCCAGCCTTGGGCGAACGTCTGTGTGGAGTTTGCACATTCTCGCCATCCCTGTGTGGGTTTCCTCCGGGTGCTCTGGTTTCCTCTCATATTCTAAAGATGTGCAGGTTAAGGTGGATTATGGGTCATGGGTATTGCCCATAGTGCCCAGGGATGTGTAGGTTAGGTAGATTAGCCATGGAAAATGCAGGGTTACAGGGATAGGGTAAACAGGGTGGATCTGGGTGGGATGCTCTTCAGAGGGTTGGTGTGGACTTGATAGGCCAAATAGCCTGCTTTCAAGCTGTAGGGATTCTATGATTCTAAGAATGTTATGCTCCAGTTTGATAGGGCATTGATGGGACTGCAACTTGAATACTGTGCGAAGTTTTAGTCTCCTTGTTTAAGGAAGTATGTAAATGCATTAGAGTCATTTATATTTTTATTCAGCATTGCTTGCTGGGCCCAGCATTTATTGCCCATCTCTAGTTGCCCCTTGAGAAGGTGGGGGTGAGCTGCCTGCTTGAACCATGGCAGTCCATGTGCTGTGGGTTGACCCACAATGCCCTTAGGAAGGGAATTCCAGGATTTTGACTCAGTGACAGTGAAGGAACGACAATATATTTCCAAGTCAGGATGGTGAGTGGCTTGGAGGGGAACTTGCAGGGGGTGGTGTTCCCATGTATCTGCTGCCCTTGTCCTTCTAGATGGAAATAGTCATGGGTTTGGAAGGTGCTGCATTAGGGTTAGGTACAAGGAGGTTTATTAAATTGCTACGTGGAATCAGCAGGTTGTTTTATAAGGAAAGGTTGGACAGACTGGTCTTCTAACCTCTGGAGGTCAGCAGAGTGAGGAGTCACTGGAATGAAGTGTCTAAGATCCTGAATGGTCCTGATGAGGTGGATATGGAAATAATGTTTTGTCTTGATGAGTCAGTCCAGGACTGGAGAGCACTTTTAAACTTAGGGTCACCCTGTGAAGGCAGAGATGACAATCGTTTTCCCTTAAAGGGCCATACGCCTTTGGAATTCTCTGCTTCAGAAGGCACCAGAAGTGAAGTATTTGGATATTTTTAAGAGCACATACACTGGAGCAGAAACAGACCAATTAAGTCTGTTCCCTCATTCTGTGAGATCATGCTGATCTGATAATCCTCAGTTTGACTATCCTGCCTTTTCCTCAGAACCCTGAATTCCTTTACTGATTAAAAACCTGCCTTATCTCAGCTTTGAACAGCCCTCTGTGGTAAAGAGTTGTTAGGCAGGGGATCTGAAGGTTATTGAGTAGATAGTAATGTGGAACTCAAAACACAAATCAATCAACCATGATACTATTGAATGGTGGAGCAGTCTCGAGGGGCTGAATGGTCTACTTTTGCTGCTATATTGTATTCTCATCACTTTAAGCTTTCTGGAGAGGCTGAATAGGCTGGGGCTATTTTCACCGAAGCGCTGGAGGCTGAGGGGTAACTTATAGAGGTTTATAAAATTGTGAGGTCATGGATAGAGTAAATAGACGAGGTCTTTTTCCCAGAGTGGGGGGAAGTCCAAAACTAGAGGGATATAGGTTTAAGGTGAGAGGGGGAAGATTTAAAAGGGACCTAAGGGACAACTTTTTCATGCAGAGAGTGGTGTGTGTTTGGAAGGAGCTGCCAGAGGAAGAGGTGGAGGCTGGTACAATTACAACATTTAAAATACATCTGGATGTGTATACGAATAGGAACGGTTTAGAGGGAAATGGGTGAAATGCTGGCAAATGGGACTAGATTAACTTAGGATATCTGGTCAGCATGGACGAGTTGGACCAAAGGTCTGTTACCGTGCTGTACACCTCTACGACTTTATAACTCCTTCAAACAGAAGACAACAAACTGAAATTCTCCCTCCCTTGTTGATATTTGGTGCACTCTGTACCAGAGATCAAGCTGATGGACAATAGGAAGAATGAAGACCAATGTGAAGACAGTTTTGGAAATGATGGAAACAGGACATCTTGATTCCTCCTTGCATTGGAATTTCCCTTTTCGTCTTCAAACATATCCATTGCACATGCTTTAACATCAGGCTCCTCGACACAGAAAGCATTGAAACATCATCAGAAAGTATCTTTTCATCATGTCCTTCCAGAAACCCACTGCTACAGGTGGAGGATTGGTGATAAATTGAAGTCTTTCCCTGTGGGTCCGCTGGTTAGATGGTCAGTGGAACAAAAGCAGTTTCTGCAGACTGTGCTGCCTACTGACCCGATTAATCTCAGCAGGATGTTGAGAACTTAATTCTGCATTTACTTTTGCATTGGTTTCTAGTCCTTGCTTCAAAAGATCATCATCATCGTCCTGCAGGTGACTTCCTGATTAACGAGATTTTGCTGGCTCCTGATTGTCTTCTCCAACCTGGCAGAAAGTTTTGTGTTATCTCCCTCTCATGAGTTTCTTTTTAAAGTGTAAAATAATTTGTCTTTGAAGATAATTGAACAGTTTCCTCAGCTAATGATTCACAGTTGCCTTCAAACTTTGAATATGTCGCACCAGAGATGTTAATGGAATTTAAAATCAGTTATCAATCTGAAGTGAAAGTAATTCTCAGTGATGGTGACCAAAGAACCATCGTCAATTGTTGAACAAACTGACGTGGTTCACTAATGCCCGTTGGAGGGGATATCGACCATCCTTACCCGGTCTAGCCTACATGTGACTGCAGACCCATAGCAATATGGCTGACACTGAATTGCCCTGTGAAATGGCCTAGCAAAAGCATCA
Organism: Ginglymostoma cirratum; assembly: GCA_024137785.1. Taxonomy (NCBI): domain Eukaryota; kingdom Metazoa; phylum Chordata; class Chondrichthyes; order Orectolobiformes; family Ginglymostomatidae; genus Ginglymostoma; species Ginglymostoma cirratum. The sequence continues at coordinate 84,616 of JAHRHZ010000135.1, forward strand.
TTTCGAGGGCAGTTAGAGGTGGATCCTAAGTGCTGTCCTTGCTGGGGACACCAACACTGCATGAAAGAATTAACAAAAAAGGAAAGCATCAAGAAAAGAGAGACCCTTTCTCTTATCAGGGTACCTTTCTGCTGAGATAAGGACATTAGCAGTCTCTGCAGAGGACCTGTGTAAATCGTCTGTCATTTTGTACCTCCTGAGTCTTTGAGATTTGACAATGTTTTCTGATGAAGTTGGCAGTCTGTTTGAGGTAGTTTGATGAATTTTGATTGTTGGATTTTATTTGATGTTCAATTTAAACTTCTCTGACACATCCTTCATCATTAGATGCCCAACAGTTTGGACATAAAAATGTGTTTACTCATTTATTTGCTTACTGATAAACTTGCTGATATAAATGTATTTAATGATACATTTGTTTAAAGATAAACTTGTTTAATGATAAACTTGTTTCCTGATAAACATATTTATTGATAAACATGCTGCTAATAAACCTACTTAAACATATTTACTAATGACTGAATATACTGAGAAATTAGTTTGCTGGTAAATGAATTTAATGAGAAACTGATTTGCTGATAAACAAGTTTATTGATGAGTGTGCCTGTGGAACCCAGGTTCAATTCCAGCTTCAGGTGACTGTGGAGTTTGCACATTCTCTCCGTGGGTTTCCTGCGTGTGCTCCAGTTGGCTTGGTAGTCAGAGACAATTGTAGAATCCAGCTACCTTTCAGTAAGTTATGAATGTTGAATATATGCACCTGATGGGATTTGGACTAAAGTGCATCTTTCATTGCTGAGTTGTTTTATTTGCTACTTGCAGTTATTGGGCTGTTTCTGAGATTTGGAATGTTTCCCTGAATGTGTTAGATTCTTGCTCTTTATTGGTTGTACAGATGGTGCCTGTTGATAAAGATTGGATACATCCACTCTGCATGAATCTGTGTCACGCACTGAGGGGACTGCTATATATGATGGATATTAACCATGACATGTAAATCCCATAAATCATATCATCCTGTGGGTCCGCAATATTGGGGGAGTTGAGCACATCCAATGGGTCTTCCTTTACCCTTTGCCTATAATTCCATTCCCTGTCCATGGATTCCTGAAGGTGGCAGGATGGGTCAGTAGGGTAGTTAAGAAGGTATATGGGACACTTGTGCTTATCAATTGAGGCATAGATTATAAGAGCAGGGAGGTAATGTTGGAGCTGAACAGGACTTTGGTTAAGCCACACCTTGAATACCAAGCTTAGTATTGGTTAGTGCACTTTTGGAAGGATGTGATTGCACTGGATGGGGTGTAGAGGAGATTCACCAGGATGTTGCCTGGGATGGAGCGGGTTACTGATGAAGAGGAGCTGGATAAGCTCAGGTTGTTTTCTTTGGAACAGAGAAAGTTGAGCCGGCCCTGATGGAGATGTATAAGATCATGAGGGGCATGGACAGGGTAAATAGAAAGCAGTTGTTCCCCTTTTTTAAATTCATTCATGGAATGTGGGTGTCACTGCCTGGCCCGGCATTTCTTGCCCATCCCAAGTTGCCCCTTGATAAGGTGGTGGTGAGCTGCATTCTTGAACCACTGCAGTCCTCCTGCTGTAGGTTGACCCACAACGCATTTAGGGAGGGAATTTCAGGATTTTGACCCAGTGACGGTGAAGGAACAATGATATATTTCCAAATAAGGATGATGAGTGACTTGGAGGGGCACTTGGAGATGTTCCCATGTATTTCCTGCCCTTGCCCATCTAGATGGAAATGGCCATGAATTTGGAATGAGCTCTCTAATGATCTTTGGTGAATTTCTGTAGTGCATCTTGTAAATAATACACACTGCTGCTACTGAGCATCAGCGGTGGAGGGAGTGGATGTTTGTGGATGTGGTGCTAATCAAGCGGGCTGCTTTACCCTGGATGGTGTCAAGCTTCTTGAGTGTTGTTGGAGCTGCACTCGTCCAGGCAAGTGGGGAGTATTCCATCACACTCCTGACTCATGCCTTGTTGATGATGGACAGGTTCTGGGGAGTCAAGAGGTGAGTTATTTGCGCAGTATTCCTAGCCTATTGTTTGTTCTTGTAGCCACTGTGTTTATGTGATGAGTCCATTTGAGTTTCTGGTCAATGGTAACCCCCAGGATGTTGATATTGGGGGATTCAGTGATGGTAATACCATTGAATGTCAAGAGGCGCTGGTTAGATTGTCTCTTTTTAGGTTTGGTTGTTGCCTGGCATTGTTCTGGCGCAAATGTCATTTACCACTTGTCAGCCCAAGCCTGGATATTGTCCAGATCGTGTTGCATTTGAACACGGACTGCTTCAGTATCTGAGGAGTCACGAATGGTGCTGAACATTATGCAATCATCGGTGAACATCCCCACTTCTGACCTTATGATGGAGGGAAGGTCATTGATGAAGCAGCTGAAGATGGTTGGGCCTAGGACACTACCCTGAGGAACTCCTGCTGAGATGTGCTGGAGCCAAAATGCCTGACCTCTAACGACCACAACCATCTTCCTCTTTGTCAGGTATGACTCCTCCAACTAATGGAGAGTTTTTCCACTGATATCCATTGATTCCAGTTTTGCTAGGGCTCCTTGATGCCACATTCGGTCGAATGAAGCCTTTGATGTCAAGGGCTGTCACTCTCACCTCACCTCTGGAATTCAATTCTTTTGTCCATGTTTGAACCAAGGCTGTAATGAGGTCAGGAGCTGAGTTGCCCTGGTGGAACCCAAACTGGGCGTCACCGAGCAGGTTATTGCTGAAGTCAGAAGTCACACAACACCAGGTTATTGTCCAACAGGTTTGTTTGAAATCACAAGCTTTCTGAGCACTGAGATAACAAGCATGGGGCTGGATGAACACAGCAGGTCAAGCAGCATCATAGGAGCAGGAAAACTTGATGTTTCGGGCCTAAACCCTTCATCAGCTTTCTGAGCACTGCTCGTTCAACAGGTGATTTCAAATAAACCTGTTCGACTACAACCTGCTGTCTTGTGACTTCTGACTTTGTCCACCCCAGCCCAACGCCAGCACCTCCGAATCAAGTTATTGCTGAGCAGGTGCTGTTTGATAGCACTGTTGATGACCCCTTCCATCGCTTTACTGATGATTGAGAGTAGACTGATAGGGCAGTAATCGGCCAGGTTGGATTTGACCTGCTTTTTGTGTACAGGACATACCTGGTAATTTTAGGTAGATGCCAACTTGGCTAGAGGAGTGTCAAGTTCTGGAGTGCAAGTGATCAGCACTATTGCTGGAATGTTGTCAGGGTCAATAGCCTTTGCAGTATCCAGTGTCTCCAACCGTTTCTTGACATCACATGGTGTGCTGTGGACCTTTGGAGGAGACCGAGATGGATCACTAGGCACTTCTAGCTGAAGCTTGCTGTGAATGTGTCAGCCTTATCTTTTGCACTGATGTGTTCGGCTCATTGAGGATGGAGACATTTATGGAGCCTCCCCCTCCAATGAGTTTTTTTAGTCTTGAGTTGCTTTGTCAAAAAGTCAAAAAAAAGGGCACATAACTTGAAAGGCAGGAGGCTTAGAAGGTATTTGAGGAATTTTTTTTTTTACCCAGAGAGTAGTGATAATCTGGAATGCACTCTCAGGGAGGGTAGTTGAGGCAGGAAATCTCTCAACCTTTAAAAAAGTACTTTGACGAGCACCTGAAATATCACAACATTCAAGGCTATGGACCTTGTGCAGGAAAGTCGGACCAGTGTGGGTAATACTGTATTTTTGGCAGTACAGACTCAGTAGAGATGGGCCATAGGGCCTATTCTATACTGGATTATTCTACGATTCTCTAACTCCCCGAAGAAGAATTCATGTCAGTCTCCCACATCCTTTTCGGTGCAGGCACTTGCAAACTGCTGTGCTCTTGTTTCTCCCTCCTGTGCTGCCAGTGCAGCTCCACACAGGTCTCTCTCACTCTCTCTCTCTCGCTCAATCTCTGTCACTTCCCCCGCAACACCCATTTCCCCAACCTTTCTCTCTCTCTCTAGGGGCTCTGATGATCCTGTATGATGCTGCCTGCTCCTAGTGCTGGGTGTGCCCAATGGTTTCAGTGATGACCTCTGAACTCATGTATCTTGTATGAACGGACTCTCCAAGTGTTCTTTTCCTCCCCATTCCTGGAATGACTTCTCATTCACTTTTTCTGTTTTACTCACTTGTTGATTGATTGTTCTTGTAGCTTGCCATGTTTGCTATTCTGGACATTTTCCGGGGTTTACTGGTTGACTGCAGGCTTTCTCTTTATGAGCTGGGGTTTTGGGGAGCCTTGATGTCATTGCTGGCTGCTCCCTGTTGTTGCTGGGCTTCTCTTCAGGTTCCTTCCCGTTTTCTGAGGTTGGACTGCTGGGTGGCCATGTCCTTCACCAGTAAATACACTGGGTGCAGGTCAGCTGCTGCTCGCAGTTCGCTGCCTGTTCGGTGGCTCTCGTCACCCCAAACCACTTAGTGACATATCCAGTCCCCATTCAAAAAACACAACCGTAACAGGCTTCATTAAAACCGAGCTACAGACAAGATGCAGACTGACAGAACGTCACCTGAAATCATGCAAATGCAGGCTCCTGGCTCATTGTATCACATGTCATAACATCATCATGTATTATGCACATGTTCAGTACCTACTTAGACAAAAAAGGTTCCATTTACACTTTCTTCCACAGGTTTCTCAAACAAACACTGACTCTCACTGGGATATAGTCCCACACACACTGACTCTCACTGGGGCACAGTCCCTCACACACACTGATTCTCACTGGGGTACAGTCCCACACACACTGACTCTCACTGGGGTACGGTCCCACACACACACTGACTCTCACTGGGGCACAGTCCCTCACACACACTGACCCTCACTGGGGCACAGTCCCACACACACACTGACTCTCACTGGGGCACAGTCCCAGACACACTGACTCTCACTGGGGCACAGTCCCACACACACTGACTCTCACTGGGATACAGTTCCACACACACTGACTCTCACTGGGGTATAGTCCCACACACACACTGACTCTCACTGGGGCACAGTCCCAGACACACTGACTCTCACTGGGGCACAGTCCCACACACACTGACTCTCACTGGGATACAGTCTCACACACACTGACTCTCACTGGGGCACAGTCCCACACATACTGACTCTCACTGGGTTACACGTTCTCCTAATGAGGCCATCTTTGACACATCATCTCAGACGGTTTCAGGTTATTTGGCTTAATGTGATTGTCTCTTTTCACAATATTTTATTGACTCTGTGATTTTTCTGAAGAAGGGTTTAGACCTGAAATGTCAGTATTCCTGCTCCTCTGATGCTGCTTGACCTGCTGTGTTCATCCAGCTCTACATCTTGTTATCTCAGATTCTCCAGCATCTACAGTTCCTACTATCTCTGAATTAATTTTTTTTAACATTTCAGCACATTGCTGTATGGGTTTAGGCTGCGGGAGTCATACCTGACACATGGGAGGGTGGTCGTGGTTGTTGGGGGTCAGTCGTCTCAGCTCCAGGACATCCCTGCAGGAGTTCCTCAGGGTAGTGTCCTCAGCCCAACCATCTTCAGCTGCTTCATCAATGACCTTCCCTCCGTCATAAGGTCAGAAATGGGGATGTTCGCTGATGATTGCACAATGTTCAGCACCATTCATGACTCCTGAGATACTGAAACATCCATTGTGTCATAGAAATATACACATGGAAACCGACCCTTTGGTCCAACTCATTCATGCCAACCAGATATCCTGAATTGATCCAGTCCCATTTGCCAGGATTTGGCCCGTATCCCTCTAAACCCTTTCTATTAATATCCAGATGCCTTTTAAATGATCTAATTGTATCAGCCACCATCACTTCCTTTGCCAGCTCTTTCCATACACACACCACCCTCTATGTGATAAAGTTGCCTTTCAGATCCTTTTTAAATCTTTACCCTCTCACCTTAAACCAATGCTGTGTAGTTTTGGACTCCCCTAACCTGGGAAAATGACCTTGGCTATTCATCCTTTCCGTGCCCTTGTAGAGTCAGAGTCATGCAGCATGGAAACAGACCCTTCAATTTAACCAGTCCATACAGAGCATAATTCCAAACTAAACTAGTCTCACCTGCCTGTTCCCGGCCCAAATCCCTCCAAACCATCCCTATTCATGTACTTATCCAAACGTCTTTTAAATGTTGTAATTGTACCCATGTCCACTACTTCCTCAGGAAGGTCGTTCCACACACCATCCACCCTCCGTGTAAAAAAAATTGCTCCTCATGTCTTTTTTAAATCTCTCTCCTCTCACCCTAAATACGTGCCCCCTAGTCTTGAAATCCCCATCCTAGAGAAAAGATAACTGCCATTAACTCTACCTATACCCCTCATTATTTTATAAACTTCTATTAGTTTGCCTCTCAACCGACTCCACTCGAATGAAAAAAAAATCCAGCCTATCCAGCTCTTCTTTATAACTTAAGCCTTCCATACCCGACAATAATGTAGTAAATCTCTTCTGAACCCTCTCCAGCTCCGATGTTTTGGGGAAAATAGCCCCAACCTATTCAGCCTCTCCCAATATGTTCAAATGCAACAAGATCTGGACAGTATCAAATGGTAAGTAACATTCTCACCACACATATGTTAGGCAATGATTATCTCCAATTAGAGACAATCTAACCACCGCCCCTTGCCATTCAATGGTGTTACCATCACTGAATCTCCCACTGTCAATATCTGGGGGTTACCATTCACCAGAAACTGGACTGGCTATGTAAACACAGTGACTGCAAGAGCAGGTCAGAGGCAAGGAATACTGCACAAATAACTCACCTCCTGACTCCCCAGAGCCTGTCCACCATCTACAAGGAACAAGTCAGGAGTGTGATGGAATACTCCCCACTTACCTGGATGGGTGCAGCCCCAACAACACTCAAGAAGCTCAACACCATCCAGGACAAAGCAGCCCGCTTGATTGGCACTACATCTACAAGCATCCACTCCCCCCACCACCAATGCTCAGTAGCAGCAGTGTGTACTATCTACAAGATGCACTGCAGAAATTCACCAAAAGATATTGTCAGACAGCACCTGCCAAACGCACGACCACTTCCATTGAGAAGGACTAGGGCAGCAGATACACAGGAACACCACCAACTACAAATTCTCCTAGCCACTCATCATCCTGACTTGGAAATATCTCGCTGTTCCTTCACCTGCTGAGTCAAAATCCTGGAATTCCCTCCCTAACAGCATTATGGGTCAACCTGCAGCACATGGGCTGCAACAGTTTATGAAGGCAGCTCACCACCACTTTCTCAATGGTAACTAGGGATGGGCAATAAATACTGGCCAGCCAGCGACGCTCATGAAGACATACCAATAAATGTGATGTTACCAACTTTAGAAAGCAGGTCATTATCTGAATGTTGGTAGCTTTGGGAGGTCCTATGTGATCTGGGTGTCCTCATAGACCAGTCACTGAAAGTAAGCATGCAGGAGGTGGTAATGAAGGTAAATGCTGTGTTCATAGCAAAAGGATCTGAGTACAGGAGCAGGAATGTCTTATTGCAAGGGGCTTTGTTGAATATTGTGCGCAGTTTTGGTCTCCTTCCTGAGGAAAGACGTTCTGGCTACGGAGGGAGTGCAGCAACTGATATGTGGGATGGTGGGACTGATGTGTGAAGACAGACTAGATTGATTAGGATCGTATTCTCTGCAGTTCAGAAAACTGAAGGAGGATCTCATGTAAAATTCTAACAGAACAACACAGTTAGAAGCAAAGATGTTCCTGATGAGGAGCCTGGAACCAGTCACAGTTTAAAGGTACAGGGTGGGTCTGAGATGAGGATTGCGATGAGGGGAAATGTCTTCATCAAGAGACTGGGAGCATGTGGAATTTTCTGCCGCAGAAAAGTAGATAAGGCCAAAACATTGAATGTTTTTAAGGAGTTAGAAATAGTTTAGAGGGTTAAAGGAATCAAAGGGTATGGGGAAGGAATGGGAACATTTTGAATGGTGGAACAAGTTTGAAGGGCGCAATGACTTCCCCATTCCTATTTTCTATGCTTCTGTCATTTCTTTAGCTAGAGAGTGGTGAGCCTGTGGAATCCTTTGTGACAGAAAGGCCAAAATCATGAAGCATTTTAAAGGAGGTGTTTGATATAGTTCTCAGGGTTAAAGGGATCAAAGAATTTGGAGTGAAAATGGGAAAAGCAAACTGAGTTGGATAATAGGCATGATCATATTGAATGGCACAGCAGGCACAAAGGGCTGAATAGCCTACTCCTGTTCCTGTTTTCTATGTTTCTATGAAGATTCGCCTAATGGCTATACAAATGCACTGGGCTTTGTGATTGGGATCATTGGTCGATTTTACTCACTCTCTCCTCTTGCCCCAGGTGATTCTGATGTAAGTGAAGCCCATTGGCTGGTTCTGTGCTGTTTGATTGTGGCTTGAAGGCTTTAAGGCTTTAGGGCTTTCACTGTCTCTCTGAGAGACGCCACTGGGTCGTGTCTGGAAGCTTGTGGAAAGTTAGCTGTCTGTAAATCTCCTCGTCATTACTATGGAAACCCGGCTGAGGAGAACCTGAGACAGTGCAATATACCATTCATCTGGAGTGCATTGGAACCAAAAATATTTTGCTAACAGCTTGAAGTTTTATATTAGTGCTGGGAGCTCGGCTGCTGGCTGTCTGGATAGAATTGTAATAAGCAGCAGCTGCTTTCAATTTTTTTCGAGATGATTGTGAGGTTTAATTTATTTGTTAGCTATGCCCTCAAACCTCAGCCTGTTATGCGTCCAGTTTGATTGGCTTCTCTCCCAGTATAAACCATTCATTCTCTTTTCACAAGGCTTCAGACTGGTCAGCGAGATCAGTCAAATGTCCAAAACTGGCAAATGGAGCTAGGCACATGAGGGGCCCAAATAGAGATCATGCAGGATGTTGGAGGGATGACAAAACTGCAATTCCAGTTCCGAATCAGGATTGTCAAGTTATGGGTGAAGGACAGAGCAGGGCTATGGTCAGGGATGTGCAGGGTGATGAGTATGAGGCTGAGCACATTGGGAAGCACTGCACAGCTGTATATTGTGGATTAGAAATTTGTGCCTTAGCTTTATTCTTTTAGATTTAGGTTTTATTGTCTCATGTACTAAGTGTGGGGTACAACTGTATAGTGAAAAGTGTATTATGTCGCTACACACAGCGCCATCTTAGGTACAAAATACCTAGGTACAAAATTTTAGTTACAGAAATAGAAAAATAAAGGCATAAGTTAAAAAGTTCAGGACTACAGTCTTCTTAGTATAAAAGTGGAAAAATAAAGAAATGAAGTTAAAAAGTCAAACATTACATTCGTTTCTTAAGCCATGGGCCTGTAGATTCTCTAAGCTGGGCTTTTTGTGATTATGGGTAACAGTCAGATAAAATGGAACAGGATTAGATTTGCTGTAAAGAGTAGGAAAAGAAATTAAACCAGACAGACCACCTGACATTAAACTAGGTGCCAGAAAAGACAACAGCAGAACAGCCCTGTTGACCCAGCAAAGTACTCCTTACTAACATCTGGACTGGTCAAGCAACAGCCTGACATAGTCACAGTCACAGGCTCATACCTCATAGACAATAATAAATGCTGGCCTAGCCAGTGACACCCATATCCCATGAGTGAATAAATAAAAAAGGCCCAACCATCTTCAGCTGCTTCATCAACGGCCATCCTTTCATCACAAGATTAGAAGTGGGGATGTTCACCAATGATTGCACAATGTTCAGCGCCATTTACGACTCCTCGGATACTGAAGCAGTCTGTGTTCAAATGCAGAAAGACATAGGAACAGAACTTGACCATACAGTGCACAAAGGTTGTTCCAATATTCAATTAAATCATGGATGATCTAATAATCCTCAACTCCACTTTCCTGACTTTTCCCCATAACTCTTGATTCCCTTACTGATTAAACATCTGTCTAACAAAGCTAATATATACCTAATGTCCCAAAGATCCAAGGCCAAATGTCCTTATCTGCTGAAGTGTTCCCCTACTGGGAGGGATAATTCCTATCTGGCGATTCAGGAACAAAAACAAAGTTGCTGGAAAAGCTCAGCAGGTCTGGCAGCATCTGTGAAGAAAAATCAGAGGTTACGTTTCGGGTCAGAGCTGAGGAAAGGTCACTGGACCCGAAACGTTAACTCTGATTTTATCTTCACAGATGCTGCCAGACCTACTGAGATTTTCCAGCAATTTCTGTTTTTGTTCCTGATTTACAGCATCCGCAGTTCTTTCGGTTCCTGTTTGACGATTGTTGTGCGGTATCCGTTCATCCATTGTGGTAGCATCTGGATGGTTTTGCCAATATACCATGCCTTGGGGCATCCTTGCCTGCAACGTATAGGATAGACAATGTTGGCCGAGTCACATGAATATCTGCTGTGCACATGGCGTTCCCACGTGTGATGGCAGTATCCATGTCAATGACCTGACATGTCTTGCAGAAGCTGCCATGACAGGGTTGTATAGTGTTGTGGTTGATGTTGTCCTGAAGGCTGGGTAGTTTGCTGCGAGCAATAGTCTGTTTAAGGTTTTGTGATTGTTTGAAGGCGAGAAGTGGAGGCGTGGGGAAGGTCTTGGCGAGATGCTCATTGTCATCAATAATGTGTTGAAGGCTGCGGAGAACATGGTGTTGTCTCTCTGCTCCGGGGAAGTACTGAACGATGAAGGGTACCCGATTGGTGGTATCCTGTGGAGGTGATTATGGTTTTTTGCTGTAGCACATTGGAATTGGCGATTGATAAGTCGAGCATCGTACCCCGTTCTTAATGAGGGCATCCTTCAACACCTTCAGGTGTCCATCTTGGTCCTCCTCATCTGAACAGATCCTGTGTACACGTAGGGCCTGTCTGTAGGGGATGGCTTCTTTAATATGTTTAGAGTGGAAGCGAGAGAAATGCAACATCGTGAAGTTATTCACTGGCTTGCGGTAAAGTGAGGTATTGAAGTGTCCATTCCTGATGGAGATGTGTGTGTCCAAGAGTGAAAATGATTCTAAAGAATAGTCCATGGTAAGTCTGAGGGTGGGGCGAAATTTGTTGAGATTGTTATGTAGTTGTTCCACTGATTCCTTCCCGTGAGTCTAAAAGAAGAACTTATCGTCAATGTACATGGTGTATGGTGTTGGTTGGAGGTTCTGTGCAGCAAAGAATTCTTGTTCAAACCTGTGCATGAAAATGTTGGCATGTTGGGTGCAAATCTGATCCCCATGGCTGTACCGTGTGTCTGGATGAACAGCTGGTTGTCGAAGGTGAAGACGTTGTGGTCGAGGATGAAGTAGATGAGTTGTAGGATGGTGTCTGGAAATTGGCAGTTGGTGGTATTGAGTACTGAGGCTGTTGCGGCGATGCTGTCATCATGGGGGATGCTGGTGTAGAGTGCCAAAACATCCATTGTGACAAGGAATGTTCCTGGTTCAGAGATAGTAGGAACTGCAGATGCTGGAGAATCTGAGATAACAAGGTGTAGAGCTGGATGAACACAGCAGGCCAAGCAGTATCAGAGGAGCAGGAAGGCTGACGTTTTGGGCCTAGCCCCTTCTTCAGAAATGGCTTCGACTGGTCTATGGGTGCTGAGTTTCTGTAAGAAATCTATAGTGTTGCGACAGAAGCTGAGGTTGTCCTGTACAATGGGTTTCAAGATGCCCTCAACATAGGCAAAGAGGTTCTCACACAGGGTGCCATTGCCTGATATGATCGGACATTCGGGTGTGTTGGCTTTGTGTATCTTTGGTAGGCAGTAAAACTCCCCTACGCGGGAAGTTCGCGGGATGAGAGTGTGTTGGGTACTCTGAAGAACTGGATCAAAAGTCGAGACCAGTCTGCTCAGTTGGAGGCGATGGCGTAGTGGTATTATGTGGAACAATCCCTCTTCCGTACCTACACTGGCCCTAAACCCCACCTCTTCCTCCGTTACATTGATGACTGCATCGGCGCCGCCTCGTGCTCCCACGAGGAGCTCGAACAGTTCATCCAATTCACCAACACCTTCCACCCCAACCTGAAGTTCACCTGGACCATCTCCAACACTTCTCTCTCCTTCCTGGACCTCTCTGTCTCCATCTCGGGCAACCACCTAGAGACAGATGTCCATTTCAAGCCCACTGACTCCCACAGCTACCTGGAATACACCTCCTCCCACCCACCCTCCTGCAAAAATGCCATCCCCTATTCCCAATTCCTTCGCCTCCGCCGCAACTGCTCCCAGGATGAGACATTCCAATCCCGCACATCTCAAATGTCCTCATTCTTCAAGGACCGCAACTTACCCCCCACAGTGGTCGAGAACGCCCTCGACCGTGTCTCCCGCATTTCCCGGAACACATCCCTCACGCCCCGTCCCCGCAACAATAACCAAAAAAGAACCCCTCGTCCTCACATACCACCCCACCAACCTCCGGATCCAACGCATCATCCTCCGACACTTCCGCCATCTGCAATCAGACCCCACCACCAAAGACATTTTTCCCTCCCCACCCTTATCTGCCTTCCGGAGGGACCACTCCCTCCGCGACTCCCTTGTCCGCTCCACACTCCCCTCCAGCCCCACCACACCCGGCACTTTTCCTTGTAACCGCAGGAAGTGCTACACCTGCCCCCACACCTCCTCCCTCACCCCAATCCCAGGCCCCAAGAAGACTTTCCACATCAGGCAGAGGTTCACCTGCACATCTGCCAATGTGGTATACTGCATCCGCTGTACCCGTTGTGGCTTCCTCTACATCGGGGAAACCAAGCGGAGGCTTGGGGACCGCTTTGCAGAACACCTGCGCTCAGTTCGCAACAAACAACTGCACCTCCCAGTCGCGAACCATTTCAACTCCCCCTCCCATTCCTCAGATGACATGTCCATCCTTGGCCTCCTACAATGCCACAGTGATGCCACCCGAAGGCTGCAGGAACAGCAAATCATATTCAGCCTGGGAACCCTGCAGCCCAATGGCATCAATGTGGATTTCACAAGTTTCAAAATCTCCCCTCCCCCAACCGCATCCCAAAACCAGCCCAGCTCATCTCCACCTCCCTAACCTGTTTTTCCTCTCACCTCAAGCCACACCCCCATCTCCTATCTACTAACATCATCCCGCCCCCTTGACCTGTCCGTCCTCCCTGGACTGACCTATCTCCTCCCTACCCCCCTACCTACACTCACTTTTACTGGCTCCATCCCCGCCTCTTCGACTTGTCTGCCTCCTCTCCACCTATCCTCTCCTCTATCCATCCTCTATCCACCTCCCCCTCTCTCCCTATTTATTTCAGAACCCTTTTCCCCTCCCCCATTTCTGATGAAGGGTTTAGGCCCGAAACGTCAAGTTTTCCTGCTCCTATGATGCTGCTTGACCTGCTGTGTTCATCCAGCCCCACACCTTGTTATCTCGGATTCTCCAGCATCTGCAGTACCTTTTATCTCTGCTCAGTTGACGGATGTGTTCTTTGTCCAGATCAGCAGGTAGTCGTCTTTAGTGTTCCTGGTTGTTCAGTTGGCTGTACACTTCCTTGCAGTTCGGACACCATGAGAACAGTCTCAACTGGGATCTTGGGTTCATGTCCCACTACAGATGACCCCACCACACTATATGCTCTCTCATCCACACTCGCACACGCGTACATACACTTACACACACACACACACACACACACACACACACACAGACCCTCTCTCACACACTCACATTCACACACATTCACAGTCTCTCTCCCAAGCACTGTCAAGCACACACACACAAACGCTCTCTCACACAGGCACACACGTTCTCACTCTCACACACATACTCTCACTCTCTCCCTCACACACGCACATGTGCACACATAGACACACACACATCATGCACACGCACACGCACACTCTCTCTGTCTTTCTCTCTTTCACACACACACACATATCAATGGGGTGAATTCACATTTGCAGATTTGTAATTGCAGATTCATTCTATTTTGTTCAAAAACAGCACAATTTATAGACAGTCAATGTAGCATTTTCAAAATTCCTACTTTGGAAATAGAACCAGTCTGACTCCAAGTTGATATGCAGCCACATTCTAAACAAGTCTTCACACCTCAAATGCATTGTCTGACCTGGAATGTCACCTCTGATACACTGAGGAAATTGATAAAACATTTAATTATCTCAGGGCAGTGACTTGTGAGAAATTCTGGAATTTGCATATTAATCCTTCCAAACTGATTAAAATTTAACAGCCATCTTAGGTTTGTTGAACACATTCACATCAGTTCTATAACCCTTTGATCTTTTGCTTATAAATCCTGTGTCTGATGCCACCTCTCTCACTGACACCTGAAGAAGGAATGAGACTCTGAAAGCTTGTGTTTTCAAATAAACCTCTCAGACTATAACGTGATGTCGTGTGAGTTTTGATGAAAGAGACTAAAGCAGGTCAATGGATACAGGACAATGAGAGCTTTCTGGCCTGCGGAGTTTTCATAGACATGCGATAAGACTTGCCCCTTACCCAAATGTCTCACCAGCATCTCATCCCACATTCTTCCCGTGTAGGGGAGTTGTACTGCCTTCCAAAGATACACAAAGCCAACACACCCGAATGTCCGATCGTATCAGGAAATGGCACCCTGTGTGAGAACCTCTCTGGCTATGTTGAGGGCATCTTGAAACCCATTGTACAGGAAACCCCCAGCTTCTGTCGCAACCCTACAGATTTCTTACAGAAACTCTTGGCAGACACTGCAATGGCACCAAGTCAGCTAGGACAGCATTTACAGATGAAACATCCATCACATGTGAACAAACACATTGGTACGTCCAGCGTTTCAGAGAATAAAACATCAAGCAGACATAACAAGCAGACTAATGGCATGTGTGCAGTTATCAGGTAAAGCTCAAGAGGCTAGTTACCTGGTGACTGAACTTGAAGTAAAATTAACAAAAAGCCCCATACCTTTGCCAAAACCTTAATCATATCTGTATGTAAAATACTCACAGGTGTGATGTTAGATGATGCTGCAAGAGAGATTGACAAAATTTCACAGCTCTGATGTCGAAACCTTCATTATTTGATCTTTACTTTTCTCATTTTTCATTTGGACATCTGGACAACAAAGACACCTACGTCAGACTCCTGCTCATTGACTACAGCTCCACCTTCAACACCATCATCCCCTCCAGACTGATCTCAAAACTCCATGACCTTGGTCTTGGCTCCTCCCTCTGCAACTGGATCCTTAGCTTTCTGACCCATAGGCCACAATCAGTGAGGATAGACAAATGCACCTCCTCCACAATAACACTCAACACTGGAGCCCCCTAAGGATGCGTCCTCAGCCCCTTACTGTACTCCCTGTATACTCACAACTGTGTAGACAAATTCTGAATGAATGCCATCCACATGTTTGCTGATAACACCACTGTGGTAGGACTGATATCAAGCAACAGTGAGTCAGAATACAAAAAGGAAATACAAAGCTTGGTGTCATGGTGCATGATGAGAACCTCTCTCAATACCAGCAAAACAAAACAAAGAAAGGAGGCAAACAACAGAGTGGAGGTTGAGAGATTTGGGAGTGTCAGGTTCCTCAGAGTGGTGATAACCGACAGTCTGTCCTGGACTTCCCACGTAGATGAGACGGTCAAGAAGGCACAGCGATGCCTCTTCTTCCTCAGGTGGCTCAAGAAATTTGGCATGTCCATAAGGTCTCTCACCAATGTTTACAGATGCACTATTGAACGCATGCTGTCTAGGTGCATCACGGCCTGGTACAGCAACTGCTCTGCCCAGGACTGTAAGACAAAGTCAGAAGTCACACGACACCAGGTTATTGTCCGACAGGTTTATTTGAACTCACATGCTTTCGGAGCACAGCCGAGTTGTCAGGTGCAGAAGGTGATGTGCACAGCCCAGACCATCACAGAAGCCAACCTCCCATCCATGGACACCACCTACACATCTCAATGGTGCAGAATGGCTACCAACATCATCAAAGACCCCTCCCACCCCGGCAATGCTCTCTAACAACCTATTCTGTCAGGCAGAAGATACAGAAGCTTTAACATCCCCACCAACAGGTTCAAGAACAGCTTCTTCCCTGCTGTTATCAGACTGATGAATGGACATCTCTAACTTCAAATAATGTGACCTTGTTCATGTTGATCATGCTTTGCACACCTCCTGTGCATTGTAACCTGTATGCCTCACTTTTTCTAAGCACCCTATAATCTGTAGAACCTTGTTTGCTATTTTATTCTCACAAATCAAAAATTTCCACTGTACTTAGATACACGTGATGACAACAAATCAAGTCAAACCCAATCAAATCAAATCAAAGTTTGGAACAATGAGCTGAAGTTGAGGATCGAACTTTGAACTTTGAGCAGCATCTTATTTTGGGAAGGAAGAGGGAGCAAACCAACTGGTATTTGTTTATAGAAGCTGACCTGGAAAGATAATTGCAGGCAAATTATTATTCTTACAGCACCGAGATATTTTGACACTGTGATGTTCCAGGCTCAGAGCTGGAAACTGGTTGGATGTTAAATTAGTCAAGCAAGGGCAGATAGGTGCTGGCCAGCCAGCTTTCTCTCTCTTTTTTTTCATTCACTCACAAGATGAGGCATCGCTGGTTCGACAGCATTTATTGCCCAGAAGGAAGTTAAGAATCAACCACATTTCTGTCGGTCTGGAGTCACATGTAGGCCAGACCAGGTAAGGATGGCGGTTTCCTTCCCTAAAGGGCATTTGTGAACCAGATGGGTTTTTCCAAAAAGTGACAATGGATTCACTGTCATCATTAGATTCTTAATTCCAGATATTTTATTGAATTCAAATTCTACCATCTGCAGTGGAATTTGAACTCAGTCCCCAGAACATTATGTGGGTCTCTGGATTAACAGTCCAGCAACAATACTACTTTTTTCTCTCTCTCTCTCTCTCTCTCTCTACCGCCCTCCAACCCCATCCCCGCTCCCCCTCTGGTTTTCAGTCTGTTACTTTGGAATTCAAGCAGATCTAGTTTACATGCCTGTGAACAAATCCATTAACATGGATTTCTGAAAGCTTGGTACCCATTGTGAGACAACAAGCAATTTTTTAAAAAAATTTCAATTTATCCTTTAACTGTTTATGTTTATGTTAACGTGTGAGTGGAAGTTCTGGTTAAAGAAGATTGGGCTTGGACCATAAATATTAATTAGATTGCTTTGTTGTTCATCCATATTCTGCTAAAGTTACATTATTAATAATAAATTGTTCATTTCTCTTCATGTTATAGATTTGGTGTCTAATATCTGTCATTCCTAACACCTGGTTAGGAGCAATTGAGTGATTTTGAGGGTCATCAAATGTTTGAATTTTACTGTGTTGTCCCAAATAAATAAGCATTCTCGTTTTGTCAAATTTACTTTTGGCCACATTTATGATGAAATTGGTGTTTTATATCTAATCTAACAATTCATTCAAGTGCTGTAAATATTCCTTCCTGGCTTGATTGAGCACAAGCAAGTCTTCAAAATAGACACCACAGTTTCATAATCATTTGACAATATTGTTGATTCATCACTGAAAAGTTGCTAGTGCACTTTTTCTTCTAAATAGCATGGCTTTACGTTAATAAAGTACATCTGGTATTATAAAAGACAATCATTGTTGGATGTATTAGTCAATAGGACTTATCAATTTTTGTACTGAATAGTGGTTAAGTTTGGTTAACTTTTCTGGCTTGAGTCTGTAAGGTATATTGAGTTTTGTGCATCTCATGGTCTACATTAACATCGTATACAGACAAAAACATTTTCTTTGGCCTATTTATGTAAATTTATTTATGGCTGTCTCATAGTATTTTGTAATTCATATTGATACTTTTTGGGAGATAGCATAATATTCCACCTGATTTTTTAAACACCTCCACACTGCCCAATCTAATTCCTGAAAGTTAATATTTCAATTTTCAGTTTCTGATTCATCCTTGAATAATTCTGCTATTTTTAGTCTTCTTCCCATTCCTTTCAGCAATGAGAGATAACAAGGTGTGGAGCTGCATGAACACAGCAGGCCAAGCAGCACCATAGAAGCAGGAAAGCTTGACGTTTTGGGCCTAGATCCTTCATCAATGTTTGTTTTGTTTATTCAAAGGATGTATGTGTCAGTGGCTGGTTCAGCATTTATTTCCCATCCCTAATTGCTCAGAGGGAGTTAAACAGTCAACTACATTGCTGTTTTTTGAAAGTCACACATAGGCCAGACCAAAAAAGGGTGACAGATTTCCTTCCCTAAAAGACATGAGTGAGCCTGATGAGTTTTCCAAAAATCAATAATGGTTTCATGGTCATCATTAGACTCTTAATTCCAGAATTATATTGAATTCAAATTCCACCATCTGCTATTGTGGGATTGGAAGCTGGCTCTCCAGAACATTACCTGAAGCTCTGGATTAATAGTTTAGTGAAAAATGCCATTAGGTCATTGTCTCACCACCAAATGTGAAAGCATTTCTCTCTTTT
The DNA here is from genome assembly GCA_024137785.1 of Ginglymostoma cirratum. Taxonomy (NCBI): domain Eukaryota; kingdom Metazoa; phylum Chordata; class Chondrichthyes; order Orectolobiformes; family Ginglymostomatidae; genus Ginglymostoma; species Ginglymostoma cirratum. Next base: position 103,126 of record JAHRHZ010000135.1, read on the forward strand.
CTGATGAAGGGTCTCGGCCTGAAGCGTCAAGTTTTCCCGCTCCTATGATGCTGCTTGGCCTGCTGTGTTCATCCAGCTCCATACCTTGTTATCTCGGATTCTCCAGTATCTGCAGCACCTTTTATCTCTCTTGAACAATCCTTCCTGTCAGCACATCCCTTTAACATATTAACATGACGTACTCTGAATGGTGCTCACTTTTTTAGAGTAGGTTCTACAGAATTCACTTTGTTTAGTTTCAGATTGATTTGATAACAGAGAATAGTAACGGTTCTAACACCTCCTCTCGAGCGACAAATTCTGAGGTTTAGTCTTTTTAAAACGGATTTGGTAACTCACTTCGGTTCGGTTTGCTTTTCTTGAAAACTTGATACATAGCTCAGAAGCATAGTCTCTGAGTTTTGGTTTATGCACTTTCATTAATTTAAGCAATCCTCTCACCTTATGTCTCTGTATCAGTCCAAAGGGACTGAATCCTGTGGATGCATTGGGGCATTGCTAATTGCAAACAGTAACAAGGGAATTCTTTTATCCCAAGCATTAGAACACTCTTGGCATTGAGCTCTAATCATTCTCTTTAAGGTTTAATGTCATCTTTTTGATCTCCAGGATAAACTGACAATACAATTTTCTTATTCACATTTTTGACTATTTGTAGAATGTGAATTGAACCTCAATCTGATTGTATATCTTTCGGGAAGCTATTACCTTGTACAAAATCAAACAAACTTTTTCCACTAGCAGAGTTCACAGGATTTGTTTGTCCCATCCTTTGTCTTTATTGGAACACATCAACCCTGTATTCTCCACATTTCCTTCTTGAATAAATCCCATGCTTCTGAGATAGATTTACCTGAAAGTATCTGGCCAATTCATATCTGATCTTACTAAAACCAGCCTTCCCCTAGTTGAGAACTTTGATTTCTGGTCCATCCTTATCCTTTTCCATAACAGTCATGATTGTAACAGAGTTATGATCACTGACTATGAAATGCTCCCCCTGAAACTTCCCCACTTGCCCAGCTTCATTTCCTAACATTAATCCCAGGTCTGGCCCTGTCTCGTAGGGCCTTCTACGTACTGGTTAACGAAGCTCTCCTGGAGGCACTTTAAAAATTCCACTCCCTCCAAACTTTTCACTCTGTGACGATCCCCAGTTAATGTTGGGAAGTTGAAACCTTTCCCTATTACTTTTATACTTCTCTGAAATTTGCTGACATATTCACTGTATTTCTCTCAGTCTGTAACATGGTCTATAGTAGACTCCCAGCAATGTGGTTGCTCCTTTTTGGTTTTTAAGTTTTATCCATGTGGAGCTTCATTTGAGAAGCCTTCTGAGATGTCATTCCTCCTTATCGCTGTAATCAATTCCCTGATCAATACTGTGAGACCTCATCCTCTGTTACCTCCTTCCCCGTCTTACCTGAAGACCCTGTCTCCTGGAATATCGAGCTGTCAATCCTGTCCCTCTCTCAACCTGTGACAGCAATGACACCATGTTTTAATTTGTGCCGTCAACTCACCTGCCCCTTGTTCATCAAACTCCTGCATTAAAATAAATACCATCCAACCTTCCCACGCTCCCTTGTGTATTAACTGGCCTACAATGTCTATGGCTTCCTGATACACTTGCTGTCTCTTCTAATTTTGACCATCCATTTCCCCCTGCTGAATATTGTCTCTGGGTCACAACCCCCTGCCAAGTTAGTTTAAACCCTCCCAAGCAGCAGTAGCAAACCTCCCCACAAAGATACTGTTTCTATTCCAGTGCAGGTATAACCTGACTGCATTTGACTACATAATCCTGGCCAATAAAAATGTTTTACTATTTTAGTCTGAGTTTTCTAATACCTATCTGACTTAGAATTGGAGTTTTACAAGCCACTTAGTAAATTTTGTGAAAAAACTCAGGTGGACCGATCCCTAATGGGCCGCTGTCCATTCCTCATTGGCTGGTAGTCTCGATTTCTTCATCAGAATTTGTCTTTCAAATGAATACACTCATTTTCGGAGTAAATTGCTTGATACAGCTCTCACAATTCAGAACGTATCTGTTGTATTTCTAATGAAGGTGGATTAAACATGTCCCCCCCATTCTCGTTTTCATCCTGCTTTTTACTTAGATTTACAAAAAAAGGGTCAGCTGACTGAATTTCCATGTCATCTTACTTTTGCAATGATTCTTCCTGTCTAACACAGTCAGCAAACAACTAGGATGTTCTTCCTGGATCTTGTCAGATTGTTTTACCTCCATGGGTTGGCCCACACCCTTGGTGAAGCCAATGTTTTTGAACCTGCCAGGTTCATTTCCCAAAATGGAATCAGTTCCCACTTTAGGGATTTGTTTCGTTACTCCCAGTTCAAAGGCAGTTCAGAGAAGGTTTGCTAAAATGATCCTTGATCTGGAGGGATTGTCTTATGAACAAAGATTAAACAGGTTGGAACGATACTCACAGGAGTTCAGAGGAATGAGACATAATATCTTTGAATATATAGGATTCTTAAGAGGCTTGACAGGGTAACTGCTGTGATGATGTTTCCCATCATGGGAGAGTCTAGTTCCAGAGGCCATAGTCTCAGAATAAGTGACACTAATTTAAGACAGAGATGATTAGGAATTTCTTGGCGAACAGAGTTGTGACTCTTTGGAAGTCCTTGCCACAGGGAGCTGTGAGGGTAGAGTCCTTGTGTATATTTAGGGTTGAGATAGATTCTTGATAAGGATTATGAGGAAAGTACGGGAAAGTGGACATGAGAAATGTTGGATCAGCCATGATCCTATTAAATGGTGGAGCGGGCTGAAGGGGCTGAGCTGCTTACTCCTTTTCCTACTTCCTATTGTCTCACTATGTCTCTCCATTTACTGAGTCATTCTTTAATCCAACTTTCTATAATGAAACAGATTTGTAACCTACAGGAATATCTCATTCATTGACCCCTCTGGAAGACTAATGTCTCAACAGCTACTATCAGCGACTGACTTTCCCACCTGGTATTTAAACTCTGGGGTCCATTGAGATGGATTGCCTCACTTCCGGTTTTCTTTCGGAGTGGAATGTATATGGGGTCGAGTTCAATGTCTTTATTAGTAGCATGCTTCGTGGAGTGTGCACAGCCCGGACCATCACGGTAGCCAACCTCCCATCCATGGACTCCATTTACACATCCCAGAATTTCCATTTACATGGAAAGGCTGCCAACATCATCAAAGTCCCACCCCTCCCCGGTAATGCTGTCCCTTAATCTCTTCCATCAGGCAGAAGATACAGAAGTTTGAACACGCACACCAGCAGGTTCAGGAACAGCTTCTTTCTTGCTGTTGTTAGATTGAATAAAGGTGACTACAGAGGTATGAGGGAGGAGCTGGGCAGAATTGGCTGGGAGAGGAGCCTCGCAGGAAAGACAGTGGAACAGCAATGGCAGGAGTTTCTGGGAGTAATTCAGGAGACGCAGCAAAAATTCATCCCTTGGAAAAAGAAGCATGGTACAGGAAGGTTGAGGCAACCATGGCTGACTAAGGAAGTCAGGGATAGCATGAAAGCAAAAGAGAAAGCATATAATGTGGCAAAGGGCAGTGGGAAACCAGAGGACTGGGAAGCGTACAAAGACCAACAGAGGGCAACAAAAAAAGAAATAAGGAGGGAGTAGATTAAATATGAGGGTAAGCTAGGCCAGTAATATAAATGAAGACTGTAAGAGTTTCTTTAGGTATAGAAAGGGCAAAAGAGAGGCAAAAGTGGACATTGGACCACTGGAAAATGACGGTGGAGAGATAGTAGTGGGGAACAAGGAAATGGCTGAGGAACTGAATGATTACTTTGCGTCAGTCTTCACGGTGGAAGACAAGAGTTAAATCCCAAAAATTCTAGTGAGTCAGGGGACAGGGCTGAGTATGGTGACCATCACCAAAGAGAAGGTGCTAGTAAAACTAATTAGCCTGAAGGTGGACAAATCACCTGGACCAGATGGATTACACCCCAGCGTTCTAAAGGAGGTAGCTGAAGAGATAATGGAAATGTTAGTGGTGATCTTTCAGGAATTGCTAGATTAAGGAAGGATTCCCAGAGGACTGGAAAATCACTAACGTGACACCCTTGTTTAAAAGGGAGTAAGGCAAAAGATGGAAAATTACAGGCCAATTAGCCTAACCTCGTTTGTGGGTAAGATTTTGGAGTCCATTGTAAAGGATGAGATTTCTGAATATTTGGGAGTGCATGGTAAAATAGGGCAAAGTCAGCATGGTTTCATCAAGGGGAAGTCATGCCTGACAAATCTGCTAGAATTCTTTGAGGAAGTAACGAGCAGGGTAGCCCAAGGAGAACCAATCGATGTTATCTACCTGGACTTCAAGAAGGCCTTTGATGAGGTGCCACACAGGAGGCAGCTGAGTTAAATAAGGTCCCATGGTGTTAGAGGCAAGGTGTTAGCATGGATAGAAGATTGGCTGTCTGGCAGGAAGCAGAGAGTGGGGATAAAAGGGTCTTTCTCAGGATGGCAGCTGGTGACGAGTTGTGTTCCACAAGGGTCAGTGTTGGGACCACAACTTTTCACTTTGTACATTAATGATCTAGATGAAGGAACTGTGGGCATTCTGGCTAAGTTTGCAGATGATACAAAGATATGTGGAGGGACAGGTAGTATGGAGGACACAGGGAGGCTGCAGAAGGATTTGGACAGATTTAGAGAGTGGGCAAAGAAGTGGCAGATGGAGTACAACATGGGAAAGTGTGAGGTCATGCACTTTGGTAGGAAGAATAAAAGCATGGACTATTTTCTAAATAGGGAGAAAATTCAGAAGTCTGAAGTGTAAAGAGACTTGGGAGTTCTAGACCACAATTCTCTCAAGGTAAACTTGCAGGTTGAGTCAGTTGTCAGGAAGG
>JAHRHZ010000135.1:118796-129195 GCA_024137785.1 Ginglymostoma cirratum
GTGTAGGACTGTACCACAGTGAGTGTCAGTGTGTGTGGGAATGTACCCCAGTGAGTGTCAGTGTGTGTGTAGGACTGTACCCCGGTGAGAGTCAGTGTGTGTGGGACTGTACCACAGTGAGAGTCAGTGTGTGTGTGGGACTCTACCCCAGTGAGTGTTAGTGTGTGTGGGACTGTACCCCAGTGAGTGTCAGTGTGTGTGTGGGACTGTACCGCAGTGAGAGTCAGTGTGTGTGTGGGACTGTACCCCAGTGAGAGTCAGTGTGTGTGTGGGACTGTACCACAGTGAGAGTCAGTGTGTGTGTAGGACTGTACCCCAGTGAGTGTCAGTGTGTGTGGGACTGTACCCCAGTGAGTGTCAGTGTGTGTGTGGGACTGTACCCCAGTGAGTGTCAGTGTGTGTGTGGGACTGTACCGCAGTGAGAGTCAGTGTGTGTGTGGGACTGTACCCCAGTGAGAGTCAGTGTGTGTGTGGGACTGTACCCCAGTGAGAGTCAGTGTGTGTGTGGGACTGTACCACAGTGAGTGTCAGTGTGTGTGGGACTGTACCACAGTGAGAGTCAGTGTGTGTGGGACTGTACCACAGTGAGTGTCAGTGTGTGTGGGACTGTACCACAGTGAGAGTCAGTGTGTGTGGGACTGTACCACAGTGAGAGTCAGTGTGTGTGGGACTGTACCCCAGTGAGAGTCAGTGTGTGTGGGACTGTACCACAGTGAGAGACAGTGTGTGTGGGACTGTACCCCAGTGAGAGTCAGTGTGTGTGTAGGACTGTACCACAGTGAGTGTCAGTGTGTGTGGGAATGTACCCCAGTGAGTGTCAGTGTGTGTGTAGGACTGTACCCCAGTGAGAGTCAGTGTGTGTGGGAATGTACCCCAGTGAGTGTCAGTGTGTGTGTAGGACTGTACCCCAGTGAGAGTCAGTGTGTGTGGGACTGTACCCCAGTGAGAGTCAGTGTGTGCATCTTTTACCAAAGTGTCTGATTTGAATTTTGTTGATTTTGTGTGGATAACACTATCTTGTCCTTTACTATTTATTGAAACTTATCGATTGCAAACATAAGGTTTTGGAAAGGCAATGCTTGGAGGAAGTGTCTCCCTGCTAGGGCTTCAAGAGCTTGCATCTGTCCTTCATTTTTTGAAGTCTGTGGTTTGATGTGAGGTGGCTTCAGTGAATCCTTTCTCTCTAAGTTTATCAACCTTAGATACATGATGTCAGATCTATAGCATCTCCACAACTCAGTTCACTGCCTCGAATATCCAACAAACCACCACTAAGTGAAGAATGTGTGTACTCATCTTGTCTGCTTCAATCAGAAGCATCTTCAGGAGATTTGTGCAGCAGATTCCTCACTAGCAATCTCCAGTCATTTGGAATGGAATCAGAAATAGGCAGAGAACTGGATGTCCTGAAAGATTTTTGTTGCACAAAGTGATTAATTTCATTCCAATCTTTTCATTCACAAGCCAGTCTCTCTTGATCTGACCGTAAAACACAGGAACATTGATGGCACAGAGCAGTAAGTCATCCTACTGTGTCTGTACCTTATTAAAGTGATCTGCCCTAATCCCACGTCTCACTCCTGGTCAATTGTCCTGCCCACCACTTCATGCCCATGTTCACTAGTGTGTAAAATGTGATGAGAATTGCTGGCTGTCCCATCCTTTTATGCCGTGAGTTTGAGATCCCGCCATCCACTTCATCTTCATCTTTATCTTTCTTCATCTTTCTCTCGAATCCTTTCACCAATTAAATTCAGTCTCTGACCCCAGATTATTGACTGCTGTCCTAATGGAAATTGATCCTTCCTATCCATTCTCTCAATGCTCCATATCATAGAACATAGAACAATACAGCGCAGAACAGGCCCTTCGGCCCTCGATGTTGCGCCGCCCTGTGAACTAATCTGAGCCCATCCCCCTACACTATCCCATCATCATCCATATGCTTATCCAAGGACTGTTTAAATGCCTCTAATGTGGCTGAGTTAACTTCATTGGCAGGCAGGGCATTCCACGCCCTTACCACTCTCTGAGTAAAGAACCTGCCTCTGACATCTGTCTTAAATCTATCACCCCTCAATTTGCAGCTATGCCCCCTCGTACAAGCCGACGTCATCATCCTAGGAAAAAGACTCTCACTGTCCGCCCTATCTAATCCTCTGATCATTTTGTATGTCTCTATTAAATCCCCTCTTAGATTTCTTCTCTCCAATGAGAACAGACCCAAGTCCCTCAGTCTTTCCTAATAAGACCTTCGCTCCAGACCAGGCAACATCCTGGTAAATCTCCTCTGCACCTTTTCCAATGCTTCCACATCCTTCCTGTAATGGGACGACCAGAACTGTACACAATATTCCAAGTGAGGCCACACTAGCGTTTTGTACAGTTGCAGCATGACATCATGGCTCCGGAACTCAATCCCTCTACCAATGAAACCTAACACACCGTATGCCTTCTTAACAGCACTATCAACCTGGGTGGCAACTTTCAGGGATTTATGTACCTGGACACCAAGATCCCTCTGCACATCCACACTACCAAGAATCTTTCCATTGACCCAGTATTCTGCCTTCCTATTATTCTTCCCAAAATGCATCACCTCACATTCATCTGCATTGAACTCCATTTGCCACCTTTCAGCCCAATTCTGCAGTTTATCCAAGTCTCCCTGCAACCGGCAACATTCTTCCACACTGTCCACCACTCCACCGACTCTAGTGTCATCTGCAAACTTACTAACCCATCCACCTGTGTCAACGTCCAAGTCATTTATAAAAATGACAAACAGCAGTGGTCCCAAAACAGATCCTTGTGGCACACGACTAGTAACCGGACTCCAGGCTGAATATTTTCCATCAACCACCACTCTTTGCCCTCTTTCAGAGAGCCAGTTTCTAATCCAAACTGCTAAATCTCCCTCAATCCCATGCCTCCACATTTTCTCCAATAGCCTACCATGTGGAACCTTATCAAAGGCTTTACTGAAGTCCATGTACACCACGTCAACTGCCCTACCCTCATCCACATGCTTGGTCACCTTCTCAAAAAACTCAATGAGGTTTGTGAGACACGACCTGCCCTTGACGAATCCATGTTGACTATCTCCAACCAAATTGTTGCTTGCTAGATGATTATAAATCCTATCTCTTATAATCCTTTCCAAACCTTTTCCTACAACAGATGTAAGGCTCACTGGTCTATAATTACCTGGGTCATCTCTACTGCCCTTCTTGAACAAGGGCACAACATTTGCAATCCTCCAGTCCTCTGGTACTCAACCTGTAGACAATGACGACTCAAAGATCAAGGCCAAAGGTTCCGCCATCTCCTCCCTCGCTTCCCAGAGAATCCTCGGAAAAATCCCATCCGGCCCAGGCGATTTATCTACCTTCACACCTTCTAGGATTGATAACACCTCCTCCTTACTAACCTCAATCCTTTCAAGTCTAATAGCCCGTATCTCAGTCTTCTCCTCTACAATATTCTCCTTTTCCTGAGTGAAAACAGATGAGAAATATTTGTTTAGCACCTCTCCGATCTCCACAGGGTCCACACACAACTTCCCACTTCTGTCTTTGACTGGCCCTATTCTTACCCTAGTCATCCTTTTATTCCTCACATACCTATAGAAAGCTTTAGGGTTCTCCTTAATTCTACCTGCTAATGACTGCTCATGTCCCCTCCTTGCTCTTCTTAACTCTCTCTTTAAATCCTTCCTAGCTAATCTGTAACTCTCCATCGCCTCATCTGAACCATCTCGTCTCAATGTCACATAAGCCTCCCTCTTCTGCTTAACAAGAGATACAATTTCTTTTGTAAACCAAGGTTCCCTTACCTTATCACTTCCTCCCTGCCTGACAGGGACATACCTATCAAGGACACGCAATATCTGTTCCTTAAACCAGCTCCACATTTCGATTGTCCCCATCCCCTGCATTTTGCTACCCCATTCTATCCCTCCTAAGTCTTGCCTAATTGCATTATAATTGCCCTTCCCCCATCTATAACTCTTGCCCAGTGGCATGTTCCTGTCCCTTTCCATTGCTAAACTAAACGTAACCGAATTTTATACATTTCAATTTGACCTCTGCTCACCTTCCTCTTTTTCAAACAAAATAATTGCAGCTAATCATCATCACTAAAATTCTCTTGTCCCAGTAACCTCTCCTGTAAGTCTAATCTGCTGTTTCTCCAGAACAATCTCGGCCTTCCTGTAATGTGGTGACTGAACTGTCAACAGCACACTAGCTGTCATTTAAATTGGACTTTATACAATTTTAAAAAGAAATTTGTTTATGTAATGTGTTTCTAGCTGCTCATCATTTATTGCCCACATTAATTGCCTCTTGAACTGAACAGTATGCTTTGCTTGGCCATTTCAGAGGGCCTTTGAAATGCAGCCATGTTGCTGTGGGTCTGGAGTGACATGTAGACTAGACCAGGTAAAGATGGCAGATTTCCTTCCCTAAAAGACATTACTGACCCAGACAAACAACAATGGTTATGTGGTCGTCATTTGGCTAGCCTTTTAAATATTCTTGCACATGTTCCACTCATCCAGGCCTCACCTGATGAAGGAGAGCCACGTCTATTGTCTTACATCACATCAATCTGTCCTTTGATCTTCAGGGACCTTTGGACATGCACTCAAAGATGTTTCTGTTCCTGTTTGTTTCTCGCTATCCTGCTTTTCACTGAGTGTTCCTTTGTCTTCTTTGGCCTCCACATTATTAAAGAAAGACAACGAGTCAAAGTATTTCACTTTGCGCTGACCTTTGCTCAATCAGCTGTGCTTAAAAACTAAGAACATAGTGTCCAAAATTAAATGAGACTCTGTATTGGACAGCACTCAATGAATAATCCTTACTATGTCCAGCATTAGACTGGAAATCGATGTAATATTATTTGGGTTCACTCTGTGATTCATTTAGGCATGGTAGAAGCTACATTTATGCACACAAAGGACCGTGTTCTTTGTAAACCCCAAGGATCAGAGGGACCATGGTATGCACAAGTTCCTAAAATATCAGGACAGGTGGACAAGGTGGTTATGAAGGCATATGGGATACTTGCGTTTATTAGCTGAGGCATAGAGTTTAACAGCAAAGAGGTTATGCTGGAACTGTATAAAACATTGGCTAGGCTACAGCTGCAGTAGTGTGTGCAGTTCTAAAATCCTTGGATGGGATGTGATAGCACTGGAGAGGGTGCAGAGGAGATTTACAAGCATGTTGACTGGGCTGAAGAGTTTCAGTTATGAAGAAAGATTGGATAGACAGGGGTTGTTTTCCTTACAGCAAAGGAGATTGAGAAGGACATGATCGCGATTTATAAAATAGCGAAGGACATAAATAGGGTCGACAGGAAGAAACTTCTCCCCCTTGATGGAGGAATCAATGACCAGGGGATGTAGATTTAAGGGAAGGGGCAGGAGGTTTAGAGGAGATGTGAGGGAAAATCTGTTCACTCAGAAGGTGGTGGGAATTTGGAACTTACTGCCTGTAAAGGTGGGAGAGGCAGAAATCCTCACCACGTTGAAGGCGTATTTAGATGTGCCCTTGTGATACTAACACTTACAGGCTATGGGGCAAATGCTGGAAAATGGGATTAGAGTAGTTAAATTGGGGGAGAATCTAGAACCAGGGGTCATCATTTAAAAGTAAGGTGTTGCCCATTTAAAACAGATGTAAGTTTTTTTTTTCTCTCAAAGGATTATGAGAATTGGAATTCCCTTCCTCAAAAGGCAATGGATGCAGAATTTTTCAATATGCCATGTACTAGTGACTTAGGGGAAGGAAGTGACTGCATGGCAGCCAAATTTGCAGATGACTTAAAAATAGGTAGAAGTTGAGTGAGGGGCACAAACAGTTTGCGCAGAGTATTGAAAGATTAAGTAAGTGGGCAAAACATTGTCAAATGGAGTGTAATGTGGAATAATATGAAGTGTATTTTGGAAGGGAGGACAAAAAGTCAGAATTATATTTAAATGGAGAAAAAACTGCGGGAAATTACAACACAAAGAGATTTACAGATACCTGAGCGTGAAACACAGAAAGCTAGCACACAGGGGTGGCAGGCTGTCAGGAAGGCTAATTCGATGTTAGCCCTGATTTCAAGGGGGTTGGAGTATAAGAGTCGGGAAGTCTTACTGCAGCTGTACAAGATGCTGGGGAGACCACATCTGGAACAGTTTTAGTCCCCTTAGAAAAAGAATGAGAGGTGATCTCACTGAAACATATAGCATTCTTAAGGGGATTGATGAGTAAATGCTGAGAGGATGTTTCCCCTCATAGGAGAGCCTAGGACCAGAGGCATAGTCTAAAAATAAAGGGGGCGCCAACTTAAGACCGAGATAAAGAGGAATTTCTTCTCTCAGAGGGTTGTGTGTCTTTGGAACTCCTCGCCTCAGAGAGATGTATGGGCAGAGTCCTTGTGTATATTTAAGGCTGAGATAGATTCTTGATGGGTATTATCAAGGGTCATGGGGAAAGGGCAGGAAAGTGAGGAATGTCAGATCAGCCATGGTGTTTTTGAATGGTGGAGCAGCTTCAAGGAGCTGGATGGCCTCCTCATGATTCTAATTCTTATGGTCTTATTAATATTTTTAAGGCAGAGATAGATAACCTTTGATCCCCTTGGTAATCAAAAATCTATAAAGTACGTGCAGGAATGTCGAGTTCAGGTTAAAATCAGATCAGCCATGATTTTATTGAACAGTGGAACAGGCTTGAGGGGCCAAAAGGCCTACTCTTATTCCTTGGTTCATGAGTTTGTTTCGATGAGAAGTGACGTTATTGAAATATACAAAACTCTCAGGGGAGATGTGGAGATATTGTTCCCCCTTGTGGGAGAGACTAGGAACAGAGGGCAAAGATGAGGAGGGATTTTGTGTCTCAGAGAGGAGTAAATCTGTAGGACTGTTGACCACAGAAGGCTGTCAAGGCTGTACATTCAAGGTCGAGGTAGATAAACCTTTAATAATAAGGGGATCAAGAGCTATGGGGAAAAAGCAGGAAAGTGGAGATGAGGATTAGCAGATGTCATGATCTCATTGAATGATGGAGATGGGCTGAATGGCCTGCTCCAGCTCCTGTCATATAGGCTGGATCATTATGTCTTGATCATGTTGGCTATTTGATGTGTGCTGTGAATATTCAATCGCCATCAGCAGTTATGTTTGCAAATGTTGATTGAGAGAGGCTATTTGCAGGTAAATGGATGGTTGGAAAGTGGGAGCCTTCAAAAATGAAATAACGAGAGTGCAGAGGCAGCATGTTCCTGTTAGGGTGAAGGGTCGGCTGGTAGATGTAGAAAATGCTGGATGGCTAGAGAAATTGAGGCTTTGGTCAAGAAAAAGAAGGAGGCATATATCAGTAATGGATAGGAGAGATCGAGTGAATCCCTAGAGGAGTACAAGGTCAGTAGGAGATTACTTAAGAGGGAAATCAGGAGGGCAAGAGGGCACATGAGATTGCTTTGGCAAATAGAATTAGGGAGAATCTGAAGGGATTCTACAAATACATTAAGGACAAAAGCGTAACTAAGGAGAGAATAGGGCCCCTTAAAGATCAGCAAGGCCGTTAATGTGTGGAACCTCAGGAGATGAGAGACATACTGAGCAAGTATTTTGCGTCAGTATTTACTATGGAGAAGGATGTGGAAGCTAGAGAACTTGGAGAAATAAATAGTGATACCATGAAAAGTTTCCATATTACTGAGGAGGAGGTGCAGCATGTCTTAAAATGCAGAAAGGTGGATAAATCACTGGGACCTGATCAGGTGTACCCTGGAACCCTATGGGAAGCTAGGGAAGTGATTGCTGGGCCCCTCGCTGAGATAGTTGTATCATCGATGACCTCAGGCGAGGTGCTGGATGACCAGAGGGTAGCTAATGTGCTGTTATTTAAGAAAAGTGGTAAGGAAAAGCCAGGGAACTACAGACTGGAATGAGCAGTCCCTGCAGAAACAGGACGGGAGTGGGGAGGGAAATATCTTTTTAGTGGTGGGGTCTAATTGTAGGTGGCACAAATGTCGGGGGATGATGCATTGGTCTCGGAGGTCGGTGGGGTAGTATGTGAGGACTAAGGAAACTCTATCCTTCCTAGCATTCCTGGAGTAAAACGCTATCCCATATGTGATCCTATACTCACAATTCCTCCACCTCTGCTCCCAGGATGAAGCATTCTACTCTGTGACTTCCTGGCTATCCTCCTACTTTAGAGACTGTAGTTTCCCCTCCTCTGTTACTAAGGATGCCCTCAACTGCATCTCCTCCATTTCCTGCACTTCTGCCCTCAAAACCTTCTCATCCTAACAATAAGAACATAGAACGGTACGGCACCGTACAGGCCCTTCAGCCCACAGTGTTATGCTGACCTATTACCCTACTCTAAGATCAAAACTTATCCGCATACTCTTCATTTTACTATCATCCATGTGCCTATCAAGAGCCGCTTAAAAGTCTCTAAAGTATCTGACTCCACCACCACTGCCAGCAGCGCATTCCACACGCCCACCACTCTCTGTGTGAAGAACCTACCTCTGACATCTCCTCTATACCTTCCTCCAATCACCTTAAAATTATGCCCCCTCGTAATAGACATTTCCGCCCTGGGAAGAAAATCTCTGATTATCCACTCTATCTGTGCCTCTCATCATCTTGTACACCTCTATCAAGTCACCTCTCATCCTTCTTCGCTCCAATGAGAAAAGCCCTAGCTCCCTCAACTTTTCCTCATAAGACCTGCCCTTCAGTCCAGGCAGGATCCTGGCAAATGTCCTCTGCACCCTCTCTAAAGCTTCCACATCCTTCCGATAATGAGGCAACCAGAACTAACCACCGCCTCCATCACTGAAACCAACACCACAGTCATCGCTGCCGCCGCCGCTCCGCCCACCGCCGAAGCCGACATAACACCCACCGCCGACGTACCTCCGCCCACTGCCAACGCCGATGCAACTCCGTCCACGGCCGACATAACTCCACTCACGGCTGACGCCGACAACGCTCCGCCCACTGCCTTCACAGCCAGCAGCTCCAGAGGACACAGCAGCACTGAGCCTTGCCGAGTCATTACCATCCCCCCAGACCTCCCCCTTACTGAGGACGAACGGTCAGTCCTCAGTAAAGGGCTCACCTTTGTCCCCTCCACCCACATATCAACGAATACCCCTCACGCTTGGATATTGAGCAGTTTTACCGCCGCCTCCGCCTCCACGCTTACTTCTCCAACCGCGAATCTAACCCTCCCTCTACTGACCCCTTCTCCCGCCTCCAACACAAGCCCTCCTCCTGGACACCACCCCAAGGCCTCCTACCCTCCCTCGACCTCTTCATCTCCAACTGCCGTGGAGACATCAATCGCCTCAACCTCTCTACCCCTCTCACCCACTCCAACCTCTCCACCGCAGAATGTGCAGCCCTCTGCTCCAATCCCAACCTCACCATAAAACCCGCGGACAAGGGAGGGGCAGTTGTAGTATGGCGCACTGACCTCTACATTGCTGAAGCCAGGCGCCAACTCTCTGACACCTCCTCCTACCGCCCCCTGGATCATGACCCCACCCCCGAGCACCAAACCATCATCTCCCAAATCATCCACACCCTCATCACCTCAGGTGACCTCCCACCCAACGCCTCCAACCTCATCGTTCCCCAACCCCACACCGCCCGCTTCTATCTCCTTCCCAAAATCAACAAACCTGAATGCCCTGGTCGACCCATTGTCTCCGCCTGCTCCTGCTCCACCGAACTCATCTCCACCTACCTAGTCTCCATTTTCACCCCCTTGGTCCAGGAACTCCCTACCTATGTCCGAGACACCACCCACGCCCTCCACCTCCTCCAGAACTTCCAATTCCCCGGTCCCCAACACCTCATTTTTACTATGGATGTCCAGTCCCTATACACCTGTATTCCCCAAGCTGATGGCCTAAAGGCCCTCCACTTCTTCCTGTCCCGCAGAACTGACCAATCCCCCTCCACCGACACCCTCATCCGCTTAGCCAAACTCGTCGTCACCCTCAACAACTTCTCTTTCAATTCCTCCCACTTCCTACAGACAAAGGGGGTGGCCATGGGTACCCGCATGGACCCAAGCTATGCCTGCCTCTTTGTAGGTTACGTGGAACAATCCCTCTTCCGTACCTACACTGGCCCTAAACCCCACCTCTTCCTCCGTTACATTGATGACTGCATCGGCGCCACCTCGTGCTCCCACGAGGAGCTCGAACAGTTCATCCACTTCACCAACACCTTCCACCCCAACCTTAAGTTCACCTGGACCATCTCCAACACTTCTCTCTCCTTCCTGGACCTCTCTGTCTCCATCTCGGGTAACCACCCAGAAACCGATGTCCATTTCAAGCCCACTGACTCCCACAGCTACCTGGAATACAC
>JAHRHZ010000135.1:143381-173381 GCA_024137785.1 Ginglymostoma cirratum
AAAATGGACTGTGTTTTAAATGGTAAAAAATTGCAGCACGCTGCTGTGCAGAGGGACTTGGGTGTCCTTGTGCATGAATCGCTAAAAGTAGGATTGCAGGTGCAGCAGGTAATTAAAAAGGCAAATGGGATTTTGTCTGCCATTGCTCGAGGGATGGAGTTTAAAAACAGGGAGGCCATGCTGCAGCTGTATCGGGTCCTGGTGAGGCCACACCTGGAGTACTGTGTGCAGTTTTGGTCTCCTTACTTGAGAATGGATATACTAGCACTGGAGGGGGTGCAGAGGAGATTCACTTGCTTGCTTCCAGAGTTGAGAGGGTTGGATTATGAGGAGAGACTGAGTAAACTGGGATTATACTCTCTGGAATTCAGAAGAATGAGGGAAGATCTTATTGAAACATATAAGATTATGAAGGGAATAGATAAAGTGGAGGCAGGGAGGTTGTTTCCGCTAGCAGGTGAAACTAGGACTAGAGGGCTTTGCCTCAAAATAAAGGGAAGCAGATGTAGGACTGAGGTCGGGAGGAACTTCTTCACCCAAAGGGTTGTGAATCTGTGGAATTCCCTGCCCAGTGAAGCGGTTGAAGCTACCTCGCTGAATGTTTTTAAGGCAAGGCCAGATAAATTTTTGAACAGTAAAGGAATTAAGGGTTATGGTGAGTGGGCAGGTAAGTGGAGCTGAGTCTCAAAAAGATCAGCCATGATCTTATTAAATGGCAGGGCAGGCTCGAGGGGCCATATGGCCTACTCATGCTCCTAGTTCTTATGTTCTTATGTTCTTATGATGGAGTTTTTTATCAAGGTGGAGAGTGAGGTTGTTGATTCAGAGGCTAGGGTCCTGAACCTTAATAAAGGAAACTACACGGAAATGAGGCATGAGTTGGCCTTGATAGATTGGGCTATTGAGTTGGATGATTAGCTATGATTGTGAAGAATGACGGAGCAGGCTAAAAGAGCCAAATGGCCTCCTCCTGCTCCTATCTTTTATGTTTCTATTCCTCTTATGATTTTAAGAACCTCTATAAGGTCACCACTCAACCTCCGAAGCTCCAGTGAAAAAAGACCCCGCCTATCTAATCTGTCCTTATAACTCAAACATTGCAGTCCCAGCTGCACCCTCGTAAATTTTTTTTCTCAACCCTGTCCTATTTAATAATATCCTTCCTGTGGCAAGTCACCAGAACTGTACACAATACTCCAAAAGTGGCCTCACCAATGTCCCGTACAACCTCAACATGATATCCCAACTCAATGGTCTGAGCAATGAAGGCAAGCGTGCTGAATGCCTTCTTAACCACCCTGTCTACCTGTGATGCAACTTTCAAAGAGCTATCTACCTGAACCCCTCGGTCTCTCTGTTCAACAACCCTATCCACGGGCCTACCATTAGCTGTGTAAATCCTGCCCTGGTTTATCTAACCAAAATGCAATGCTTCGCAATTGTCTGAATTAAACTCTGTCTGCCACTCCTCAGCCCATTGGTCTAATTGATCACGACCTGTCCTATAAGGTCTTGGCTGATTTGATTGTAACCTCAAACCGAGATTCCTGCCTGACCCACTAACCTTTCATCCCCTTTGTTTAACAGCATTTGATCCAGCTTTGACTTAACTATATTCAAGAATTCTGATTCCACCATCCTTTCCCTCCAAGAGAAATAATTTCACGTCATCCCTATTCCAAATGGGAAACTAATGATTTTTAAGCAGTTACCTCTCAATGTCACATCTCTTCCTGGAAGCTCAGGGCACAAAGGTCAAGTTACCCCAATGTGTCTTTTTAAAACAGTCCCAACATCCTAGGGATGAGGGTTCATTGAATTTATTCTCTGGCAAGTATATCACTCTCTGGATAAGGATAACTGTGCACAATGCTCCAGGTGAGGTCTTACCAAGGGTCTGTTCAAATGCCGCAAGACATCTTTAACCCTGGGCTCAAACTCCACATTTGACTGAGTATAGCATCGAGGAGTCCAAGTAAAAATTCCATCAGTGGGAATCAGGGGGAAACTCTCCGCTGGTTAGAGTCACACCTGGCACAGAGGAAAATGGCTGTGGTTGTTGTAGGTCAGTTAAAATCAGTCCCAGGACATCTCTGCAGGAGTTCATCAGGGTCATGTCCTAAGCCTAATCATCTTCTGCTGCTTCATCAATGTCTTTCCCTCCATCATATGGACTGAAATACAGATGTTCACCAAAAATTGCACAATGTTCAGCACCATTCATGACTCCTCAGGTACTGAAGCAGTCTGTGTTCAAATGCAACAAGATCTGGACTTGGAGATCGGGACTATACAGGCTTGAGCTGACAAGCAGCAAGTAACAGTCATGCCAGATGGATTCCAATAATCACCATGTTCAATAAGAGATAATCTCTAGCCTAAAATTGAAACAGAGAAGGTGGCTTGGCCGTGGCTAACAAGAGAAATTCGGGATAGCATTAGATCTAAGGAAGAGATATACAAGTTGGCCAAAAGTAAAACAAAAGAACTGAAGAAAATGCTAGAGTCCATTCTAAAATATACAATAGCAGAGCGCTTGAAAAGTTTTAGGAGAGAGAAGTCACATTTGACAATTCTACTACAATTTTTTCAAGGATTTAGTGAGTAGCATTGAAATGGGGAAACCAATGGATGTGGTTTACTTGGACATTCAGAAGACTTTCGATAAGGTCCTACATAGATTATTGTGTAAAATGAAAGCATGTGAGATTGGGAGCAGAGAACTGACATGGATAGAAAACTGGTTGGCAGACTTGAAACAAAGAATGGGAATAAATGAGTCTTTTTCTAAATTGCAGCCAGTGGCAAATGGGGTACCACATCGATCAAAGCTGAGACCCCAGCAATTCACAACATATGTCAATGATTTCGATAAGGAAACTAAATGTTGCTTACCCTAGATAGACTAAACAGTGAGTAAACCATCTAGGACTGGGATGAGGAGAAATGTCTTCACCAATGGACTGATGGGCCTGTGAAATTCTCTACCACAGAAAGTGGTTGACCCCAAAACTTTGAATGTTTTCAAGGAGGAATTATTTTATAGTTCTCAAGGCTGGAGAGGTCAAAGGCTGTGGGAGAAAATGGGAACAAGGTATGAATTGGATGATCAGCCACAATCATACTGAGTAGTGGAGAGGGTTTGAAAGGCCAAATAGCCTACTCCCACTCTTATTTATTATGTTTTAAACTTCATTTCTTGACATTCAGGTGTATTATCATCACTGAATCCCCCACTAACAACATCCTGGGAGTTACCATTGACCAGACTAGCCATTTAAATCTAGTAGCTGCAAGAGCAGGTCAGGGATTAGAATTCTAGCAGTAGATAACTCACCTCCTGACTCCCCAAAATCTGTCTACATGGCACAGGTCAGGAGTGTGATGGAATACTCCCCACTTGCCTGAATAGGTGCAGCTCCAAAAACACTCAAGAAGCTTGACACCATCCAGGACAATGCAGCTCCCATTTAATTGGTCCCACATCCACAAACATCCACTCCCACCAGCAGCAATGCTCAGTAGCAGCAGTGTGTACTATTTCCAAGATGCACCACAGAAAGTCACAGAGAATCCTTACACAGCATCTTGCAAACCCAGGCCCCTAGAAGGACATCTAGAAGGACATGGGCAGCAGATACATGGGAACACCACCCCCTGCAAGATCCCCCTCCGAGCCACTCACCATCCTGACTTGGAAAGATATCGCCGTTCCTTCAGTGTCACTGGGTCAAAATCCTGGAATTCCCACCTTCGTGGCATTGTCGGTCAACATACAGCACATGGACTCCAGTGGTTCAAGAAACAGCTCACCACTACCTTCTTGAGGGCAACTAGGGATGAGCAATAAATGATGGGTCCAGCCAGCGACTCCCACATCCCGGGAATGAATTTACTGGCAAATAAATGACAAGCATAGGAATGATACAAGAAACTTGCCAATAAAGATTTGAGATTAGTTTTAAAATGGAATGTGAGAAAGAATTTACTTGAGAGTATCTTTGTTCATGATAGCCAGTTTGAATGAAGTCTTCCTACAGCTCAGCCAAGAGCTTGCCAGCTCTGTGACATGTTGGTCAACTCACAAGCAGACAGCAGGAACATGTTCCTGTCAGTCAAATCACACAATCTCAGAGCTCTCTCTGAGATTGTCAAAGGAGTTAATTTTTGTAAAATTTGCCCTTCACGGTATAATCACAAGGGTTCTGACAGCAATGTGCCAACAGTTATCCTTGTGACATTCTCAGGCATTTAGATCCACCATAGACAAGGACAAATTTGTTTTGAAGATGCGTTCATTTTGGAATGTTACTCACATTGTAGTGAACAAACTGTATGCTACACAAGGTCAAGAAATGGGAACCTGAGTAGGCCATTTGGCCCTTCAAGCTTGCTGTCCCATTCAACAAGATCATGACTGATCTGCTTGTGGTCTCAGTTTCACTTGTCTGTCTGTCTTCCATAACCCGTGACACCCTTGTCAATCAAAAAGCTGTCTGATTCAGCTTGAACATACTCAATGACCCAGCCTCCTCCAATAACTCTGGAGAAGAGAGTTGTGATCCTCTGAGAGAAAACATTCCTCTTCATTTCAGTTTTAACTGTGAGACCCCTTCTTTTCAAACAGTGCCACTTGATTCTAGTCTCCCTAAAAGAGGAATCATCCCATCAACACTGACACTGCGAAGCCAGGCTCAAATATTCTTTGAAAAGATTCTTCATTTTTCTAAACTACAATCGATACAGGTCCAACCTGCTCAACCTTTCCTCGTAAAATAAATGCATCAATTCAGCGAGCAGTGTCCCAGAATTTCTCTAAACTGCTTCCAATACAAGACCATCCTTCTGAAGTGCAGAGACCAATGTGTTCCCAATGCCCCAGGTGTGTATAGCTGCAGTAACAGGGAAAGGGAGAGGAGAGGTAGAAGCTGGAATAGGATCTGGGTGAGGCACTTTGGTCAGCTGTTTCTTCCAAGGGGAGACGCAGAATTATGGAGAGATTAATCCCTGACCCCTATCTCCTCTGTAAAACCCTCCAGTTGTTCATCTCTTTAAATGGTCTGGGACTGTCTGATATTTGAGTGCAGAATGAGGGATGCTGAAGCTTATGGAGGTCAGAGGTTACCACAGAGCAGTGGAGATCTAAAGCTGTAAAATTAGCATTACCAATCATCATGCTCCTGGGTCAGAGAGGTCACTGAGCAGGCGTCATGTCAGATCACAAGTCTGTAACTGGAGCTGAGTGAGAGACCTGTAAGTCTTAAAAATACCTTGAATGAAGGAGTGAATCAATGCCAGTAAAACATCCATCAGCAAATAGTGAGACTGGACTTTCCATCTCCCTTTGCCAAGGGAGTAATCAATGAACGGTAAAACACTATAAAGCTCAGACAAACGGAGGGATATTGGGGTACTTGTCCACAGATTCCTGAAGACGGCAGGACAGGGTTAATAGGGTAGTTAAAAGGCATATGGACATTTGCCTTTATCAGTCATGGCACAGATTATAAGAGCAGGGAAGTGGTGTTAGAGTTGTACAGAACTTTGGTTCAGCAACAGATGGAGAACTATGTGCAGTTCTGGTCCCCACACTATAAGAAGGATGTGATTGCACCGGAGGGGATGCAGAGATGATTCACCAGGATGTTGCCAGGGATGAAGAAAGTTAGCAATGAAGACAGGCTGGATAAGCTCAGGTTGTTTTCCTTGGAACAGAGAAGGATGAGGGGCATTACTTTAAGGTGAAGTGCAGAAGGGTTAGAGGAGATTTGAGGAATGTTTTCCACCCATAGCATGGTGGGAATTGGGAATGCACTGTCTAGGAAGGCAGTTGAGACTGGAAAATTCACAACCTTCAAAAAGTACTTGGGTGAGCACATAAAGTGTCCTAACATTTGAAGCAATGGATCTAGTGTGGGAAAGTGGAACTAATGTACATAGGCATTGCAAACAATATTCCTGGTGTGGTCTCACCAACATCCTGTATAACTGCAGTAAGACATCCCTATTTCTGAACTCAAATCCTCTTACAATGAAGGCCAACATACCATTTGCCTTCACGTTTGCTTGTTGCTCCTGCCTGTCTACTTTCACTGACTGATGTACAAGGACACCCAGAACTCTTTGTACACTTCCCAATACATCGTCATTAAACAATAACCTGCCTTTCTGTTTTTCACACCAAAGTACCTAGATTCACATTTAGCTACATTGTCCTGCAGCTGCTGTGTGTTTGCCAACTAACTCAACTTGTTGAAATCACCTTGTAGCCTCCTCCTCACACACCCACCCAGTTTTGTGTCATCGGCAAACGAAGAAATGTTCCATTTGATTCCCTCATCCTGATCATTTATAGGGATACCCTGACTAGCCAGGGCACAAACACTGGTCCCTGCAGTATCATTTAGTCACTGCCTGTCAGTCAGAATAAAACCCATTTACTCCCACTTTCTGTTTCCTGACAGTCTCCAATTCTCAAACCATGTTGACCTATTGTCCCCATCCCATGTGCTATCATTTTTCCCACTAACATCTTGCGATAGACATCATTAAAAGCCTTCTGAAAATTCAATCCAAGGTTGGATGGTATTTATTTTAATGCAGGAGTTTGATGAACAAGGGGCAGGTGAGTTGACGGCACAAATTAAAACATGGTGTCATTGCTGTCACAGGTTGAGAGAGGGACAGGATTGACTGCTCGATATTCCAGGAGACAGGGTCTTCAGGTGAGACAGGGGAGGAGGTAACAGAGGATGAGGTCCCACAGTATTGATCAGGGAATTGATTACAGCGATAAGGAGGAATGACATCTCAGAAGGCTCCTCAAATGAAGCTCCACATGGATAAAACTTTAAAACCAAAAAGGAGCAATTACTTTGCTGGGAGTCTACTATAGACCATGTTACAGACTGAGAGAAATACAGAAAATATGTCAGCAAACTTCAGAGAAGTATAAAAGTAATAGGGAGAGGTTTGAACTTCCCAACATTAACTAGGGATCATCACAGTGTGAAAAGTTTGGAGGGAGTGGAATTTTTAAAGTGCCTCCAGGAGAGCTTTGTTAACCAGTATGTAGAAGGCCCTACAAGACAGGGCCAGACCTGGGATTAATGTTAGGAAACGAAGCTGGGCAAGTGGTTGAAGTATTGGGGAGGGGTAGCAGTGAGGGAGCATTTTGCAGTTAGCAATCACAACTCCATTAGAATCAGGATTGCTGTGGAAAAGGACAAGAATGGGCCTGAAATCAAAGTTCTCAACTGGGGGAAAGCTACGTTTAATAAGATCAGAAATTGAGCCAGAGTGGACTGGCAACAGATACTTTCAGGTAAACCTGTATCAGAAGAGTAGGCTTTATTCAAGAAGGAAATGTGGATAATACAGGGCCAACATGTTCCAACAGAGGTAAAGGATGGGACAAACACATCCAGCAAACCCTGGATAATGAGGGAGAGACAGCGCTGGACTGAGAGAAAAAAGGGACAGATATCGAGGGGTCAGAACTGCAGGACCCCGAGAGGAATGTAAAATATCCAAGAGGGAACTTAAAGGTAGTTTAGGAGAGTCATATAGTCATCGAGTCCTACAGCACAGAGACAGGCACTTTGGCCCAAACTGGTCCATGCCGACCAAAATGTCCATCCACGCTAACCCCATTTCCCTGCACTTGGGCCATATCCTTCTAAACATTTCCTATCCATGGTTTTGTCAAATGCTTCTGAATGTTGTTAATGTACCCACCTCAACCACTTCTGCTGGCAGCTTATTCCCTATGCACACCACCCTCTGTGTAAAAAAGCTGCCCCTCAGGTTCTCATATATTCTTTCCCCTCTTACCTTAAATTGATGCCCTCTAGTCCTGGATTCCCCAACCCTGGGAAAAATACTGAGTGCATTCACACTATCCATGCCTCTCATGATCTGATACATAGAACATAGAACATAGAACATAGAACATGACAGCGCAGTACAGGCCCTTTGGCCCTCGATGTTGCACCGACCTGTGAAACCAATCTGAAGCCCATCTAACCTACACTATTCCATTATCATCCATATGTTTATCCAACGACCATTTAAATGCCCTTCAAGTTGGCGAGTCTACAACTGCTGCAGGCAAGGCATTCCATGCCCTTACTACTCTCTGAGCAAAGAATCTACCTCTGACATCTGTCCTCTATCTATCACCCCTCAATTTAAAGCTATGTCCCCTCGTGCAAGCTGTCACCATCCGAGGAAAAAGGTTCTCACAGTCCACCCTATCCAATCCTCTGATCATCTTGTATGTCTCCATTAAGTCACCTCTTAACCTTCTTCTCTCTAACGAAAACAGCCTCAAGTCCCTCAGCCTTTCTTCATAAGACCTTCCCTCCATACCAGGCAACATCCTGGTAAATCTCCTCTGCACCCTTTCCAATGCTTCCACATCCTTCCTATAATGCGGTGACCAGAACTGTACGCAATACTCCAAGTGCGGCCACACCAGAGTTTTGTACAGCTGCAACATGACCTCACGGCTCCGAAACTCAATCCCTCTACCAATAAAACTGAACACACCGTATGCCTTCTTAGCAACCCAATCTACCTGGGTGGCAACATTCAGGGATCTACGCACATGGACACCGAGATCTCTC
The DNA here is from genome assembly GCA_024137785.1 of Ginglymostoma cirratum. NCBI lineage: Eukaryota > Metazoa > Chordata > Chondrichthyes > Orectolobiformes > Ginglymostomatidae > Ginglymostoma > Ginglymostoma cirratum. The sequence continues at coordinate 152,009 of JAHRHZ010000135.1, forward strand.
TGCTTGTCCACACTTCCAAGAATCTGACCATTAGCCCAGTACTCTGTATTCCTGTTCCTCCTTCCAAAGTGAATCACCTCACACTTTTCCACATTAAACTCCATTTGCCACCTCTCAGCCCAGCTCTGCAGCTTATTTATGTCCCTCTGTAACCTGCAACATCCTTCCGCACTATCCACAACTCCACTGACTTTAGTGTCATTCGCAAATTTATTAACCCATCCTTCTACGCCCTCATCCAGGTCATTTATAAAAATGACAAACAGCAGTGGCCCCAAAACAGATCCTTGCGGTACACCACTAGTAACTGAACTCCAGGATGAACATTTCCCATCAACCACCACCCTCTGTCTTCTTCCAGCTAGCCAATTTCTGATCCAAACTACGAAATCACCCTCAATCCCATGCCTCCGAATTTTCTGCAATAGCCTACCGTGGGGAACCTTATCAAACGCTTTACTGAAATCCACATACACCACATCAACCGCTTTACCCTCATCCACCTGTTTAGTCACCTTCTCAAAGAACTCAATAAGGTTTGTGAGGCACGATCTACCCTTCACAAAACCGTGTTGACTATCCCTAATCAAATTATTCCTTTCCAGATGATTATAAATCCTCTCTGTTATAATCCTTTCCAACACTTTACCCACAACCGAAGTAAGGCTCACTGGTCCAGAATTACCAGGGTTGTCTCTACTCCCCTTCTTGAACAAGGGGACAACATTTGCTATCCTCCAGTCTTCTGGCACGATTCCTTTAGACAATGACGACATAAAGATCAAAGCCAAAGGCTCTGCAATCTCCTCCCTAGCTTCCCAGAGAATCCTAGGATTGATCCCATCTGGCACAGGGGACTTATCTATTCTCACACTTTCCAGGATTGCTAACACCTCCTCCTTATGAACCTCAATCCCGTCTAGTCTAACAGCCTGTATCTCAGTATTCTCCTCGACAACATTGCCTTTTTCCTCTGTGAATATTGACGAAAAATATTCATTTAGCGCCTCTCCTATCTCTTTGGACTCCACGCACAACTTCCCACTATTGTCTTTGACTAGCCCTAATCTTACTCTAGTTGTTCTTTTATTCCTGACATACCTATAGAAAGCTTTATGGTTTTCCTTGATCCTACCTGCCAAAGACTTCTCATGTCCCCTCCTGGCTCTTCTTAGCTCTCTCTTTAGGTCCTTCCTGGCTAACTTGTAACTCTCAAGCGCCCTAACTGAGCCTTCACGCCTCATCTTAACATAAGGCCCCTTCTTCCTCTTGACAAGAGATTCAACTTCGTTAGTAAACCACGGTTCCCTCGCTCGACCACTTCCTCCCTGCCTGACAGGTACATACTTATCAAGGACATGCAGTAGCTGTTCCTTGAACAAGCTCCACATTTCAATTGTGCCCAGCCCCTGCAGTTTCCTTCCTCATCCTATGCACCCTAAGTCTTGCCTGATCACTTCATAATTGCCTTTCCCCCAGCTATAACTTTTGCCCTGCGGTATATACCTATCCCTTTCCATCGCTAAAGTAAACGTAACCGAATTGTGGTCACTATCACCGAAGTGCTCACCTACCTCCAAATCTAACACCTGGCCTGGTTCATTACCCAGCACCAAATCCAATGTGGCATCGTCTCTTGTTGGCCTATCCACATACTGTGTCAGGAAACCCTCCTGCACATATTGGACAAAAACTGACCCATTTAAAGTACTTGAACGATAGCGTTTCCAGTCAATATTTGTAAAGTTCAAGTCCCCCATAACAACTACCCTGTTCCTTTCGCTCCTATCCAGAATCATCTTTGCTATCCTTTCCTCTACATCTCTGGAACTATTCGGAGGCCTATAGGAAACTCCCAACAGGGTGACCTCTCCTTTCCTGTTTCTAACCTCAGCCCATACTACCTCAGTAGACGAGTCCTCATCAAACGTCCTTTCTACCACCATAATACTGTCCTTGACTAACAATGCCACACCTCCCCCTCTTTTACCACCTTCCCTGATCTTACTGAAACATCTAAACCCCGGAACCTGCAACAACCATTCCTGTCCCTGCTCTATCCATGTCTCCGAACTGGCCACAACATCAAAGTCCCAGGTACCAACCCATGCTGCAAGGTTACCCACCTTATTCCAGATGCTCCTGGCGTTGAAGTAGACACACTTCAAATTTTTCTGATGAAGGGTTTAGGCCCGAAACGTCAAGTTTTCCTGCTCCTATGATGCTGCTTGACCTGCTGTGTTCATCCAGCCCCATGCTTGTTATCTCACACTTCAAACTACCTTCCTGCCTGCCGGTACAGTCCTGTGACATTGAAACCTTATTCATGACCTCACTACTCTCAACTTCCTGTACACTGGAGCTACAAGTCAGGTTCCCAACCCCCTGCTGAATTAGTTTAAACCCGCCCCCCCCCCCCCCCGAAGAGCATTAGCAAATTTCACCCCCAGGATATTGGTACCCCTCTGGTTCAGGTGTAGACCATCCCGTTTGTAGAGGTCCCTTCTACCCCAGAATGAGCCCCAATTATCCAGGTATCTGAATCCCTTCCTCCTGCACCATCCCTGTAGCCACGTGTTCAACTGCTCTCTCTCCCTATTCCTTGCCTCGCTCGCAAGTGGCACGGGTAACAAACCAGAGATAACAACTCTGTTTGTTCTAGTTCAAAGCTTCCACCCTAGCTCCTTGAATTTCTCCCTGACATCCCCGTCCCTCTTCCTACTTATGTTGTTGGTGCCTATGTGGACCACAACTTGGGGCTGTTCCCCCTCCCCCTTCAGGATCCCGAAAACACGATCAGAGACATCACGGACCCTGGCACCTGGGAGGCAGCACACCAACCGCGAGTCTCTCTCGTTCCCACAGAATCTCCTATCTGTCCCCCTAACTATGGAGTCCCCAATGACTAATGCTCTCCTCCTCTCCCCCCTTCCCTTCTGAGCAACAGGGACAGACTCTGCACCACAGACCTGTACCCCATGGCTTACCCCTGGTAAGTCATCCCCCTCAACAGTATCCAAAATGGTATACTTGTTATTGAGGGGAACGGCCACAGGGGATCCCTGCACTGTCTGCGTGTTCCTTTTCTGTCCCCTGACTGTAATCCATCTACTTTTTTCCTGTACCTGAGGTGTGACTACCTCCCTGTAACTCCTCTCAATCACCCCCTCAGCCTCCGGAATGATCCGAAGTTCATCCAGCTCCAGCTCTAGTTCCCTCACGCGGTTTCCAAGGAGCTGGAGTTGGGTACACTTCCCGCAGATGAAGTCAGCAGGGACACTAGTGGTGACCCTTACCTCCCACATTCTACAGGAGGAGCATGCCCTAACATCCATTGCCATTGTTCTGAATTCCCAAAAACAGACTATTGGAAAAATAGAACTCATAACTTACCAAATCGGCGCTCAGAACCTTTTTTGGTTAGAGGAGGAGGATGGATGGGAGATTTACATTAATTTACATTAGAAAGACGGAGATTGAGAGGGGACCTGATTGAGGTCTACAAAATCATGAGAGGTATAGACAGGGTGGATAGCAAGAAGCTTTTTCCCAGAGTGGGGGACACAATTACTAGGGGTCACGATTTCAAGGTGAGAGGGGACAAGTTTAAGGGAGATATGCGTGGAAAGTTCTTTATGCAGAGGGTGGTGGGCGCCTGGAACGCGTTGCCAGCGAAGGTGATAGAGGCGGGCACGATAGCGTCATTTAAGATGTATCTAGACAGATGCACGAATGGGCAGGGAGCAGAGGGATACAGATCCTTGGAAAATAGGCAACAGGTTTAGATAGAGGATCTGGATTGGCGCAGGCTTGGAGGGCCGAAGGGCCTGTTCCTGTGCTGTAATTTTCTTTGTTCTTTGTTCTTTGAGGGAGAGTGGGGCCCTTTAAGGACTACAGTGGTAATTTGCGCATGGAACCAGAGGATATAGGGAGGGTTCTAACTGAATACTTTGTACTGGTGCTCACTAGTAAGAGGGATAACCTGGTATAAAGCTCAGGGAGAAGGTCTGTGATATGATTAAAGAAATTAGCATAGGCAGAGAGAAAGTTCGGAGTGGTCTGGCAGGCTTAAAAGTAAATAAATCTCCAGGACCAGATGAAATATATCCCCAGGTGTTCAGTGAGACAAGGGAGGAAATAGCAGGGGCACTGGAAGTAATTTTCACTTCCTCTCTGGCCACAGGAGAGGTGCTGGAGGACTGGAGGACAGTCAATGTGGCACAATTATTCCAGAAGGGAGCAGGGACAAACCAGGAAACCACAGGCCAGGCAGTCTAACCTCAGTGGGTGGGGAAGCTATTGGAAACAATTCTGACAGAATTAATCTGCATTTGGAGAGACAGGGATAAATCAACTTAATCAAATTAATGGATCTCAGCAAGGCTTTTGGTAAGGTCCCACATGGGAGACTGATAGCAATGGCAAGACCCCATGGGATCCAAGGAAAATTGGTCCACAGTTGGCTGGGCAGCAGCAACCAGAGGGTGGTGGTTGAGGGTAAGTTTGTGACTAGAAGCCTGAGTCAATTGGGGTCCCACAGGGATCAGTGTTGGGGCCCTTGCTGTGTATGGTTTGGATAAATTTAGACTTGAATGCAGGAGGGTTAATCAGTAAATCAGCAGATGACACAGGAACTGGTGGCATAGTAAATAGTGAGTAGGATAGCTTTAGATTACAGGAGGATTCAATCGATGTAAATGTGAGATGATGGACTTGAGCAGGACAAACATGGCATAGCAATACATGATAAATGGTAGGAATCCAATGTTATTTCTCTTAGAGAAGAGGAGATTGGGAGATGATATGATTAAGATGTACAAAACAATAAGGACACAAACAGGTAGATAGGAAGAAACCTTCCCCCTTGATGGAGGGATCAGTGACCAGGGGGCATAGATTTAAGGTAAGGGGCGGGAGGTTTAGAGGAGGTGTGAGGAAACTCTTTTTTACTCAGAAGGTGGTGGGAACTGGAACTCACAGCCTGTAAGGGTAGTAGGGGCAGAAACACTCACAACATCTAAGAAGTATTAAAGGTGCACTTACAATGCCAAGATATACAAGGCTATGGGCAAGAGCTGGAAAATTGGATTAGAATAGTTTAGTGGCTGGTTTTGACTGGCACAGACATAATGGGCCAAAGGGCCTTTTTTCACATGTTGTAAGCTGCTATGATTCTATGACTATGACATCCACAGGGTACCCCCTCTGTTCTCGTTATAACCTCAAAATCCTCGGGAGATTTGTTACGTGTGACATCATAAGTCCATGGTGATTTTATCCAATTACATTCATGTTTCCAAGTGTTCTGATTAGGAACCATTAAACTGCCTTCCCAATTTTCCTTTGTCCATCCCCTTTTATACCTGTCTGCTTGACTGCCTGTTTCTTACTGTTTCCCTGGAACTAGAGTCCTTTTGCTTATAATAAACAGTGTTTCCTGCCCAGTACAGAAACCTGTTCCGTGCTTTCTGTCAACCTGGGCCTGAAAACCAGTTAAATTGAGTAATTTTGTGAATTTCTTTTGCTTCTGTAACAACTCCAGTTGATATCCAGTATGTCCCCAGACAGGAGTGGGAGACGGGTCATTTCAAATGAAGGGAAGGTCATTGATGATATAGCTGAAGATAGTTGGCCCTGGGACACTCCTTAATCAGAAAATAATTATATTAAAAACAGCAGGGATTGATGGAAAGGTGGAAAAGAAAATACTGAGAATAGAGAGTGAGCCACAGGAGAAACTATTAAAACAAAACACGGACAGAAGGATAAACAATGATACTGAGGATACCGAGGAAGACAGGCAAACAGGGACACACAAGAACCTAAGCTACAGATTGATCTGATTAGAGTGAACCACATAAAAGCAGAGGGTGAGGAGAGAAATATTGCAGAAATTTCCGTCTGATTAACAGGAGACCAAGACTGGTGACTATTTACTGTGAAGTTGATCAGGACACAGGGTACAAGACAAAAACAACAGGATCCTGACTACCACCCGAACCCAGCACTGTGCTCAGACCTGACCTGGGACATTATATTTTACCCAGACTCTAACCTCTGTCCCTGCTTACCTGATCCTTGATCTATGACCTTGCACTGCACCTAACCCTGAAATTGATTGGATGTTATGCGTTGCAGAAGAAATTGAAAATTCTTGGTGTGGAAGGCAGTCTCGCGCAGTACCGGAGACCCAAGGGCCGAACCAGCGTTCAATTCAGATTAAATCCACATGTGTAAACCCACATGATCCAGCTTTCCATCTTAGTTTGCACGCAGTTGGTTAAAAAAAGGCAGGAAAACTATTTTAAACACATAGAAGATCTCCCAAGCATTGGTTCTGCCAAATATAAACTGGGAGGTTTGGCAAAGAATGAAACAGTGAACTAACGTTTATCAAATCCAGTTGTTCGAATGTTCATGAATTACATTCTCATTTCAACGTTCAGATCCTCTGAACACAGCTCAGTGTCTGATTGAACTGAGCATACGAGAGTGGCACTGAAGGGAATCAGTTTGAAGAACATAAGACCACAAGATATAGAAGCAGAATTAGGCCATTCAGCCCAGTAATTCTCTCTGCCAGTTAATGAGATTCTGACTGATCTGATAATCCTTAACTCCACTTTCCTGCCTTTTTTGCGTAACCCCTGATTCCATTCCTGATTAAAAATCTGCCTATCTCAGCCTTGAATATACTCAAATGACCCAGCCTTGACAGCCCTCTGTGGTAAAGAATATACACAGATTAAGAAGAAATTTTTTCTCATCTCTGTATTAAATGAGTGACCCCTTACTCTGAGATAATGCATCTGGTCCTAGACTCTCTCACAAGGAGAAACAACATTTCCATATCCACCTTGTCATGTTGTCTAAAAACCTTGTTTGTTCCAATAAAGTCACCTCTCACTCTTCTAAACTCCAATGAGCACAAGCCCAATCTACTCAACCCCTCCTCATAGGACAGGCCCTCTAAACCTGGTGTCAGCTGTGTGAACCATCTCTGGGATGCCTCCAATGCTAGTCTACCGTTCCCGAGATAAGGGGCCCACAAATGTTCACAGTATTCTAGCTGTCAAGAGCCTTCTACAGTTTTAGAGAAACCTTTCTACTCATTTATTTTATTGACCTTTGAACTAAAAGCCAACATTTGATTTGTGTTTCCTGTTACCCACTGAACTTGAATATGAGCTTTTTGTGATTAATGTATGAGGACCCTCAAATCCCTCTGGTTTGGAGCTTTCTGCAATCTTCCTCCATTAAATAATATTCAGTTATGATATTCTTTCTGTCAAAATGCATGACCTTACATTTTACCACATGATATCACATTTTACCACATTATATTTCAACTGCTAAGCTTTTACCCACTTGTTTAACTTGTTTATGCCCCTCACAGATTGTTTATGTCATTCTCACCAGTTCCCTTCCCACCTGTTTTTGTGTCATCCACAAACGTGGCGATAGTACATTCACTTTCCTCAGATTGAAGGGCTGTGGATTATTTTCACTAGATAGTAGCATTGAGTGTGTGTATGTGTGTGTGTGAGTGAGTGCGTGAGTGAGTGTTCCATAAGTTGATACAAAATTGGAACAGGAGGAGGCCATTTGGCCTTTTGAGCCTAGTCTCCCATTCAATCGGATCATGTCTGATCTGACATTCCTCACATCCACCTTCCTGCCCTTTCCCTGTGACCGTTGATTCCCCAACTGATCACAAATCTATCTCAACCTTAAATATACACAAGGACTCTGCCCCCACAGCTCTTTGTGACAAGGAGTTCCAAAGACTCACAGTCTTCTGATAGAGTAAATGCCTCCTCATCTCAGTCTTATGTTGGCGCCCCTTTTATTCTGAGACTCTGCCCTCTGGTCCTAGACTCTTCCATAAGGAGAGACATCCTGCCAATATTTAATCTGTCAAACTCTTTAAGAATCCTTTACATTTTACTGAGATCACCTCTCATTCTTCTAAATTCCTGTGAGTGGATCCCAACCTGTTTAACTTTGCTCATAATACAATCCTTCCATAAGCGCGACCACACAAATGAACCTTCTCTGAACTGCCTCCAATTAAGTAATATCTTTTCTTTCATAAAGGAGCCAAAATTGCTCACATTGCTCCAGATGTGGTCTCAACAGCACCTTGTACAGCTGCAGTAAGACTTCCCAACCTTATACTCCAACCCCCTTGAAATAAGGACCAACGTTTCATAACCTTCCTGATTACCTGCTGCCCCATTGTGCTAGCTTCCTGTGTGTTGTGCATAAATCCCTTTCTGTTGCAGCTTTCTGCAGTTTTTCTCCATTTAAATATATTCTGCTGTTTTGTCCTCCCTTCCAAAATGAACAACTTCACATTTTCCCAAATCATATTCCACTTGCCAACTTTTTGCTCACTTAATTAGCTTATTAATTTCTTTCTGTAATCTGTTTGTATCCCTCTCGCGAGTTGCCTTTCCACCTATTTCTGTGTCACCTGCAAATTTGCTTACAGTACATTATCTGCCTTCCTCCAAGTCAAGGGACAAAGAAAATTACAACACAGGAACAGGCCCATCGGCCGTCCAAGCCTGCACCGACATGCTGCCCATCACAACTAAGACCTCCAACTCTTCCAGGGACTGTATCCCTTTATTCCCATCCTATTCATGTATTTGTCAAGACACCCTTTAACAGTCACTATCGTGTCTGCTTCCACTACCTCCCCTGGCAGCAAGTTCCAGGCACCCACCACCCTCTGCGTAAAAAACCTGCCTCATACATCACCTTTAAACCTTGCCCCTCGCACCTTAAACCTATGGCTCCTAGTGACGGACTCTTCCACCCTGAGAAAAAGCTTCTGACTGTCCACTCTCTTCATGCCCTTCATAATCTTGTAGATCTCTATTAGGTTGCCCCTTAACCTCTGCCGTTCCAGTGAGAACAACCCAAGTTTCTCCAACCTCTCCTCATAGCTAATGCCCTTCATACCAGGCAGTGTCCTGGTAAATCTTTTCTGTACCCTCTCCAAAGCCACCACATCCTTCTGGTAGTGTGGCGACCAGAACTGAACACAACATTCCAAATGCAGCCTAACTGAGGTTCTATAAAGCTGCGACATTACCTGCCAATTTTTAAACTCAATGCCATGGCCGATGAAGGCAAGCATGCCGTATGCCTTGTTGACTATCTTCTTCACCTGTGTTGCCACTTTCAGTGACCTGTGTACCTGTATACCCAGATCCCTCTGCCTATCAGTACTCTGAAGGGCTCTGCCATTTACTGTATATTCTCCATCTGGATTAGACCTTACAAAATACATTATCACATTTTTCTGGTTTAAACTCCATCTGCCATCTCACTGCCCAAGTCACCAACCGATCTATATCCTGCTGTATCCTCCGATGGTCCTCATTGCTATCTGTAATTCTACTAACCTTTGTGTCACCTGAAAACCACACTTATCTTTATCCATCAGTACCTTAAAGCTTACTGAATTGTGATCACTGTACTCGAGCTGCTCCCCTACTGAGACATCGACCACCTGACTAGGCTTATTCCCCAATACTGGGTTCAGTACGGCCCCTTTCCTGGTTGGACTGTCTACATACTGTTTCAAGAAGCCCTCCTGGATTCCCCTTATGAACTCTGTCCCGTCTGAGCCCCAAGCACTAAGTGAGTCCCAGTCAATACATGGGAAGTTAAAATCACCCATGATAACAACCCTGTTACTTTTACATCTTGCCAAAGTCTGCCCACATTTCTGTTCTTTTATCTCTGACTGGATGTTGGGACGCCAATAGTAAACCCCAAACGTTGTGATTGCATCCTTCCTGTTCCTGAGCTCTACCCATAATGCCTCACTGTATGAGCCATCCAAGGTGTCCTCCCGCAGTACAGGTGTGATATTCCCCTTAACAAATAGTGCAACTCCCCCACCCCTTTTATATCCCCCTCTGTCCTGCCTGAAACATCTGTATCCTGGAACATTAAGCTGCCAATCCTGTCCCTCCCTTAACCAGGTCTCTGTAATAGCAACACCATCATAGTTCCAAGTACTAATCCAATAGCTAAGTTCATCTGCCTTCCCTGTTACGCCTCTTGCATTGAAACAGATGCACTTCAGTCCACCAGACCCACTTTGATCAGCAACACATCCTGCCAGCTTTTCCGCTGAGTCTTATTGGCCCTATTCTCTAGTTCACTTTCAGTCCATTCACCTTTGTTTTGATTCCTACCCTGCTGCCAAGTCATTAATACATATTGTAAACAGTTGCTGCCCTCACACTGATCCTTGTGAAACCCACTGAATACAGGTCACCACAGAACCCCTAATCCCCACTCACTATTTCCTGACCATTAGCTAATCCTCAATCCATGCCAATACTCTACCTCCATTACTGTGGGCTCTTCTGACTTAACTTTTTGTCAGGTACCTTGTCAAATGCCTTAGAATCATAAAATCACACAGCACAGTAGGGTCCCTTCAGCCCATCAAGCCTGTACCACCAAGAATGCACTGCTACCCAGATTTGTCCCACTTGCCTGCAATAGGCCCATAGCTTTGAATGCTATGACATTTCAAGTGCTCATCCAAATAGTTTTTTAAAGGTTGTGAGGTTTCCCATCTCAACAACCCTCCCAGCCAGTGCATTCCAGACCCCAACCACCCTCTGGGTGAATAACATTTTCTTCAAATCCCACCTTTCACTTTAAAATTATGCCCACCTTGTTATTGACCCTTCAACTAAGGGGAACAGCTACTTTCTGTCCCCCATGTCCATGTCCCTCATGACGTTATACACCTCTATCAAGTCACACCTCAGCTTTCTCTGCACCAAAGAAAACAACCCAAGCTTATCCAGCCTCTCTTCATCGCTAAACTGCTCCATCCAAAGCAATATCCTGGTCAATCTCTCCTGCCACGCCCTCCAGTGCAACCACATCCTTCCTATAGAGTAGGGACCAGTACAGTACACAGTGCTCCAGCTGTGGCTTAACCAAAGTCCTGTACAACTCCAATATGACCTCCCTGCTCTTATAATCCGTGCCAAGATTGAAAAAGACAAGTAACCTGTATGCCTTTTTGACTATCCTATTAAACTGTCATGCTACCTTCAGGGGTCCCTCTGTCCTTCTGAGCTTCCTTGTGTCCTGCCATGCATTGAGTCATCCCTTGTCTTGTTCCTTCTTCCCAAGTGCATTCCCTCAAACTTATCAGGGTTAAATTCCATCTTCCACAGGTCCACCCATCTGACTATATTCTCCTGTAACTTAAGACCTTCATGTCATCCTCAAACTGATTTATTATTCCCTCTTCCCATACATTCTTATCAACATCATTTATGGATATCACAAACAATAAGGGACCCAGGACTGATCCCTGTGGTACACCACTGTATACTGGGCTTGAGTCACACAAACAGCCCTCTACCACCACCCCCGTCTCCTGTCTTTAACCCAATTCTGGATCCGACTTGCCAAGTTACCCAGGATCCCATGTGCTTTTGCCGTCTTCATCGGTATCCCATGTGGCACCTTGGAAGAGGCCTTGCTGAAATGCATATTGCCTATATCAACTATATCACCCTCATCCAAACATCTGGTTATCTCCTCAAAAAATTCTACCACATTTGTAAGGCATGACCTCCTTCTGACAAACCCAAGCTGACTATTTCTGATCAAGCCTTACCTCTGGAAGTCCAAATATACCACATCTGCTGGTTCCCTTCTATCGAATCAAATTGAGATTCCTTGAAAAATTCTAACAAATTAGTCAGACATGATTTTCCTTTCATGAAGCCATGTTGAATCTACTTGACTAGATTATGACTTTCCAAATGTCCTGCTATTCTTTTCTTAATAATTGGTTCCAAAACATTTTTGCACCAATAAATGTGAGGCTAGTTGGTCTATAATTCGCCCCTTTTAAATAGAGTGTCACATTGGTGACTTTCCAACCCTCCGGTACTTTTACAGAGCCAAGGAGTTTTAGAAAATTACAACCAAAGCACCCATTATCTCTGAGATAACAAGGTGTGGGGCTAGATGAACACAGCAGGCCAAGCAGCATCATAGAAGCAGGAAAGCTTGACGTTTCGGGCCTAGAACCTTCATCAGAAATGGGGCAGGGGAAGAGGGTTCTGAAATAAATAGGGAGCGAGGGGGAGGCAGACAGAAGATGGATAAAGGAGGAGATAGGTGGAGAGGAGACAGACGATTCAAAGAGGTGGGGATGGAGCCAGTAAAGGTGAGTGTAGGTGGGGAGGTAGGGAGGAGATAGGTCAGTCCAGGGAGGACGGACAGGTCAAGGGGGTGGGATGAGGTTAGTAGGTAGGAAATCGGGGAACAGCTTGAGGTGGGAGGAGGGGATAGGTGAGAGGAAGAACAGGTTAGGGAGGTGGAGATGAGCTGGGCTGGTTTTGGGATGCAGTTGGGAGAGGGGAGATTTTGAAGCTTGTGAAATCCACATTGATACCATTGGGCTGCAGGGTTCCCAGGCTGAATATGAGTTGCTGTTCCTGCAGCCTTCGGGTGGCATCACTGTGGCATTGGAGGAGGCCAAGGATGGACATGTCATCTGAGGAATGGGAGGGGGAGTTGAAATGGTTCGCGACTGGGAGGTGTAGTTGTTTATTGCGAACCGAGAGCAGGTGTTCTGCAAAGCAGTCTCCAAGCCTCCGCTTGGTTTCCCCGATGTAGAGGAAGCCACAACGGGTACAGCGGATGCAGTATACCACTTTGGCAGATGTGCAGGTGAACATCTGCTTGATGTGGAAAGTCTTCTTGGGGCCTGGGATGGGGGTGAGGGAGGAGGTGTGGGGCAGGTGTAGCACTTCCTGGGTTTGCAGGGAAAAGTGCCGGGTGTGGTGGGGCTGGAGGGGAGTGTGGAGTGGACAAGGGAGTCACGGAGAGAGTGGTCCCTCCAGAAAGCAGGCAAGTGTGGGGAGGGAAAAATGCCTTTGGTGGTGGGGTCAGATTGGCAGATGGCAGAAGTGTCGGAGGATGATGCGTTGGATCTGGAGGTTGGTGGGGTAGTACGTGAGGACGAGGAGGATTCTTTTTTGGTTGTTATTGCGGGGACGGGGTGTGAGGAATGAGTTTCGGGAAATGCGGGAGTCACGGTCGAGGCGTTCTTGACTACTGTTGGGGGGAATGTTGCGGTCCTTGAAGAACAAGGACATCTGAGATGTACGGGAGTGGAATGCCTCATCCTGGGAGCAGATGCGGTGGAGGCGAAGGAATTGGGAATTAGGGGATGGCATTTTTGCAGGAAGGTGGGTGGGAGGAGGTGTATTCTAGGTAGCTGTGGGAGTCGCTGGGCTTGAAATGGATATCGGTTTTGAGGTGGTTACCCGAGATGGAGACAGAGAGGTCCAGGAAGGAGAGAGAAGTGTTGGAGATGGTCCAGGTGAACTTCAGGTTGGGGTGGAAGGTGTTGGTGAAGTGAATGAACTGTTCGAGCTCCTCGTGGGAGCACGAGGCGGCGCCGATACAGTCATCAATTCCTCACTAGTTTGCCCTCAAAGTTTTTTTTTCTCTCTTTATTATCTTTTTAATCCTCTTTTGCTTTATTGTGAATTTATCCCAGTCTTTGGGGCCGTCACTGAATTTTCCCTCATTACATGACTAAATGCTCACCTTGGTTAGCCATGGTTAGTTCATCCCTCTCCCAGGGTCTTTCTCTTTACCAGGATGTATTGTTGCTGAGTCATGAATTGCCTCCTGAGATGTCTGTCTGCTTGTTCACTGTCATTCCTGCTAATCTATCTGCCCAGTTCACTTCTGCTAACACTATCCTCATTTTATTGTATTTCCCTTTACCTAAGTTGAACATGGTCATTTCCAACCCAAGTTTGTCACACTCAAACTGAACATTAAATTCTCCTCTGTTATGATAACGACGTCTCAGGGGATCTTTTACTCCGAGGTCATTTATCAAGCCTGCCTTATTACCCATGACTAGAGCTAAGATAGCCTGCTGTCTGGTTGGCTTCATTACATATTGCTTCAGGAAACTGTCCCTAATGCACTCTATAAATTTGTTGTTAAAGATATCCTTTCCAATTTGATTACCCCAAGCATAAAGTTTAAAGTCACCTATAATTATTGTGCTATTCATCTTACAAGCTCTGATTATTTGTTAATTTAAACTCTTTCCTCTAAAGGCAACCATTTCGGTGCCTATACATTATTTACACCAATATCTTCTTTTCCTTGCTTTTTTTTACCTTCCCCCAAATAGACTCATCCAAGCCTCGATCATCTTTCATAACAACAGCAGGCCAAGCATCATAGGAGCAGGAAAGCTTGACGTTTTGGGCCTAGACCCTTCATCTGATGAAGGGTCGAGGCCCGAAATGTCAAGCTTTCCTGCTCCTATGATGCTGCTTGGCCTGCTATGTTCATCCATCCCCACACCTTGTTATCTCGGATTCTCCAGCATCTGCAGTACCTTTTATCTCATCTTTCATAACTGTCCTTGTCTCATCTCTTATTAACTGAATATGTGTGTTTGTGTGTGTGTGTGTTTGTGTGCGTGTGTGTTTGTGTGTGTGTGTGTGTGTGTGTGCGTGTGTGTGTGTGTCTGTGTGTGTGTTTGTGTGTGTCACTGAATGAGTGCAATCTGAGGCAGGCTTTGCACAGATCTAACAACTCAATACTGGGCATCCATGAGGCGCTGTGGGCCATCAACAGCAGCAGAATTGTACTTCAGCACAATCTGTAACCTCATGGCTTGGCATATCCCCAACTCAACCATTAACATCCAGTCATAGGATCAACCCTAGTTCAATGGAGAATGCAGGAGGGCATGTCAGGAGCAGCACCAGGCATACCTGAAGATGAGGTATCAACCTGGTGAAGCCACCAAACAGGACTACTTGCACACCAAACAGCGAAAGCAGCAAGTGATAGACAGAGCTAAATGATCCCACAACCAATGGATCAGATCTAAGCTCTGCAGTCCTGCCACATCCAGTTGTGAATGGTGGTGGACAATTAAACAAATCACTGGAGGAGGAGGCTCCACAAATATCCCCATCCTCAACGATGGAAGAACCCAGCACATCAGTGCAAAAGATAAGGCTAAAGCTTTTGCAGCGATCTTCAGCCAGAAGTGCCGAGTCAATGATCCATCTCGGCCTCCTCCAGTGGTCCCCACAGATACCAGTCTTCAGCCAATTCGATTCACTCCACGTGATATCAAGAAACAGTTGGAGACGCTGGATACTGCAAAGGCCACGGGCCCTGACAACATTCCGGCAACAGTACTGAAGACTTATGGTCCAGAACTTGCCACTTCCCTAGCCAAGCTGTTCCAGTCCAGTTACAACACTGGTATCTGGAAAGCAGAAAAAGTACAACCCAGCCAATTACTACCCTATCAGTCTATTCAAATGTAACAGCTATTGACATTAACTTGTCAGAAAGGCGTGGTGATAATCATGGGAGATTTTAATCTTCATGTAGACTGGAAATGATGCATAATGGAAGGTTTTGATATCGATTGTTTCCAGGATAGTTTCTTCAAACAGCATATTCTGTAGCTGACCAGGGACCAGTCTGTCCTAGACCAGGTATGGTGCAATGAGATGAGACCTTTGCATTTTCTGATTTGTGTAAACAATTTGGAGATCGGTGTTGAGGGAAAAATGTCTAAATTTGCAGCTTATACAATGCTAGGAAGAACAGAGAATTGTAAGAATAATGCTGAACAACATCAGGGGGACATTGACAAGTTGGCCAAATGAGTAGATACCTAGTAGATTAATTTCAATGCAGAGAAGAGTGAAGTAATACATTTTGGTCCAAGAAACATCGAGAGACAATACAGGCTCAATGGTACAACTTTGAGGGGAGTACAAGAGCAGAAAAACCTCAGGCCTTCTCTGAAGGTGGCAAGGCAAGTGGAAGCAGTTGCTAAGAAGGGGTATAGGGTCCTCGGGTTTATAATAGAGGCACAGAGTAGAAAAACAAGGAAGTGATGCTACACCTTTATATATCATTGGTCAGACCACACTTGGAGTATTGTGTTCAATTCTGGGAACCTTATTTAAAACAGGGTTTTTTTTGTTCATTGATGTGGACATGGGCATTGTAAGCTGGGCCAGCATTTATTGCCTGTCCTATCTGTCCTGTGGTGGTGAGCTGCCTTCTTGAACTGCTGTTGTTCAGGTGCTGTGGGTAGATCCACAATGTCCTTAGGGAAGAAGTTCCAGGATTTTAGCCCAGTGACGGTGAAGGAAAAGTGATACTTTTCCAAGTCAGGATGGTGAGTGGCTTGGAGGGGAACTTGCAGGGGGTGATTTACCCATGTATCTGCTGCCCTTGACCTTCCAAATGGAAGTGGTCTTGGCTTTGGAAGGTGCAGTGTAAGGATCTTTGGTGAATTTCTGCAGTGCACCTTGTAGATAGTACATACTGCTGCTACTGAGTGTCGGTGGTGGAGGGAGTGGGATGTTTGTGGATGTGGTGCCAATCAAGCGGCTGCTTTGTTCTGGATGGTGTCAAGCTTCTCGAGTGCTGTTGGAGCTGCCCCCGTCCAGGCAAGTGGGGAGTATTCCATCACATTCCTGACTTGTGCCTTGTAGATGGTGGACAGACTTTGGGGAATCAGGAGGTGAGTTACTCGCTGCAGGATTCCTAGCCTCTGACCTGCTCTTGTAACCACTGTGTTGATAGTGGGGGATTCAGTGATGGTAACACCATTGAATGTCATGGGGTGGTGGTTAGATTATCTCTCACTGGTGATGGTTATTGCCTGGTTTTTGTGTTGTGTGAATGTTACTTGCCAATTTTTCAGCCCAAGCCTCGATATTGCCCAGATCTTGTTGCATTTGAACATGTTAAAACCCTGTTGAGAGTTTAAAGGAGAATGAAGGATTTCAGATGCAAGGAAAAATTAAAGAAATTAGGCTTATTCCCCGTGGAGCAGAGAAGATTAAGAGGTAACCCTGTTGAAGTGTTCAAACTTATGAACAATTTTGACAGAGTAAAGAAGGCTATTCTCTTTCCATTAGTTGGTATGTCAGTAACTAATCACAACTTCAAGATTGTTGACAAGAGAGCTCGGACTGAGATGAGGATAAACTTGTTTATTCAGGGAGATGTTGGGATGTGGAATGCCAGGGAGAGTGGTGAAGGTGTATTCCAAATGAAATTTTAAAAGAGAGCTGAATATATATTTGAAAGTGATGAAGTTAGAGGGTCATGGAGTTAAGGCTAAAGAATGGGATTAGCTGCGTAGCTCTTTTGGGAGCAGGTACAGATAAATTGAGTCAAGCGGCCTCTATCTGTCCTGTAAAGTTCTATGATTCTATGAGGTAGTGTTAATTAATGATCTCACAGTGAAGGTGAATTTTACGTTCAGTTTGAGAGAGAGTTGAATGCATCTGAGACAATTCTTTAAAACTTAAATAAGGGTAATCATGGGAACATGAAAGCAGAGTTGACAAAGTGAATTGGCAAATTGAAGGATAAGTCAAGTGTTAGACATTTAAGGAACTTTTTTAGATATATTCCAATGAGTGAAAAAATTCCAAGGGATGACCCATTACATAAAGTATACAGAGAAATTATGTGAAACGACAAAGATGTGGCAAATGGATACAATGTGGAAGAATGTGAAATTGTCCATTTTGGCAGAAAGAATAAAAAAGAATCAGATTATCAAAATGGTGAGACATTGCAGAGCTGTGAGATGCAAAGGGATCTGGGTGTCCTTGTGCATGAATTAGAGATGGTTAGTTAGCAGGTACAGTAAATTATTAGGAAAAGTAATAGAACGATATTGTTGATTACGGGGGGAATTGAATACAATAGTAAGGAGGTTGTGCTTCAGTTACACAGGACATTGGTGAGACCATGTCTGGAGTACGGTGTAAAGTGTCGGTCATCTTATTTAACGAAGAGTGTCAATGTGTTGGAGGCAGTTCAGAGAAAGTTTACCAGACTAATACCTCGAATAGGTGAGTTGTTTTAAGAGGAAATGTTGGACAGCCAGGGCTTGTATTCACTGAAGTTTCAGTCACAGTGAATTAATTGAAATGTACAAGATCCTGAGAGGATGTAGCTTGATCCAGTCTATATGCTGGGCGCGTGTTCCTCAGTACACAGTATCACTGCTGCAGCTTTACAATAAGAGTGGCCAGTCCAGCCTGAGGTGCCTTATTGAAACACAGAAGCTTCCTGTAAATAGAGCAGAGATTAGCTGTGAATGTTCTTAAAGGCTGGTACATGCCATTAGCCCAATGTCTATGGACAATAGCTGCATGCAGCTGGTGCCCGTGAATTATGCCCTGGGATGTTGTTACACAGTGTCTAACACAGATGTTGTTCAGAACAAGTGGCAAGCTGAATCCACCAGGGGCTTGCTGTGGTTTCCTTGTTGCATTTTCCTGACATTGAGCTTGTTTGGTGAGTTTGGTAAGTTAGAAAACTAAATATTGTTTTAAGTTAGAAAACTAAATATAAGTCAGAGAAAATGAGTGAGATTCTTTGACTTTGCGTCTGTATTCACTGAGGAGAGGGACATGACGGATGTTGAGGTTAGGGATGGATGTTTGATTATTCTAGGTCAAGTCGGCATTAGGAGGGGGGCAGTGTTGGGTATTCTAAAAGGCATTAGGGTGGACAAGTCCCCAGGTCCAGATGGGATCTATCCCAGGTTACTGAAGGAAGAGAGAGAGGAAATGAGCACGGGTGAGGTCCCCGAGGACTGGAGAATTGCTAATGTCGTCTCCTTGTTTAAGAAGGGTAGCAAGGATAATCCAAGTAATTATAGACCAGTGAGCCTGACGTCAGTGATGGGGAAGCTGCTGTAGAAGATAGTGAGGGATAGGATCTATTTACATTTGGAAGAAAATGGGCTTATTAGTGATAGGCAGCATGGTTTTATGCAGGGAAGGTCATGTCTTACCAAGTTGATAGAATTCTTTGAGGAAGTGACAAAGTTGATAGGTGAGGGAAGCACTGTAGATGTCATATACATAGACTTCAGTAAGGCGTTTGATAAGGTTCCCCATGGTAAGCTGATGGAGAAAGAGAAGTCGCATGCGGTACAGGGTGTACTAGCTAGATGGATAGAGAACTGGCTGAGCAACAGGAGACAGAGGGTTGTAGTGGAAGGGAGTTTCTCAAAATGGAGAACTGTGACCAGTGGTGTTCCACAGGGACCCATGTTGGGACCACTGTTGTTTGTGATACACATAAATGATCTGGAGGAAGGTATAGATGGTCTGATTAGCAAGTTTGCAGATGACACTAAGATTGGTGGAGTAGCAGATAGTGAAGGGGACTGTCGGAGAATTCAGCAGAATATAGATAGATTGGAGAGTTGGGCGGAGAAATGGCAAATGGAGTTCAATCCAGGCAAATGCGAGGTGATGCATTTTGGAAGATCCAATTCAAGCGCGAACTATACGGTAAATGGAAAAGCCCTGGGGAAAATTGATGCACAGAGAGATCTGGGTGTTCAGGTCCATTGTACCCTGAAGGTGGCAACACAGGTGGATAGAGTGGTCAAGAAGGCATACGGCATGCTTTCATTCATTGGACGGGGTATTGAGTACAAGAGTTGGCAGGTCATGTTACAGTTGTATAGGACTTTGGTTCGACCACATTTGAAATACTGCGTACAGTTCTGGTCGCCACCTTACCAAAAGGATGTGGATGCTTTGGAGCGGGTGCAGAGGAGGTTCACCAGGATGTTGCCTGGTATGGAGGACACTAGCTATGAAGAGAGGTTGAGTAGATTAGGATTGTTTACATTAGAAAGAAGGAGGTTGAGGGGGGATCTGATTGAGGTCTACTAAATCATGAGAGGTATAGACAGGGTGGAGAGCAAGAAGCTTTTTCCCTGATTGAGGAACTCAATTACTAGGGGTCACGATTTCAAGGTGAGAGGGGTAAAGTTTAAGGCAGATATGCGTGGAATGTTCTTTACGCAGAGGGTGGTGGGTGCCTGGAACGCATTGCCAGCGGAGGTGGTAGAGGCAGGCATGATAGCGTCATTTAAGATGTATCTAAACAGATAGATGAATGGGCAGGGAGCAGAGGGATACAGATCCTTGGAAAATAGGCAACAGGTTTAGATAGAGGATCTGGATTGGCACAGGCTTGGAGGGCCGAAGGGCCTGTTCCTGTGCTGTAATTTTCTTTGTTCTTTATTCTTTGTTCTATTAATGAAGAAAGATGTTGTCAGGCTGTCAACCAGGCAATTCCCTGCAAGTGAGCAAGAATCTCACCATGTTGCTTGTGAAAATCATAAAAGATGGACCATGATGCTCCTGATGTCAAGATGTGCCTCAGCAGATTTCCCACCTGATTCTGCCTGAAATCCCACTGTAGCCCACATCTCTCTGAGCCTGCTGAGATTCTCCCCATGGCAATTAAACAGGAATAGAGAATTCTTTCCTTTATTAGACAAAGAATGGAAAATAAAAGCAGGGAACTGCTGGAACAATTTCAAATTCTTGTTCGGTCACAGCTAGAGTACTGCTCTGGCCATCTTGTTCCAAGAAGGAAGTGAACATTCTCAAGAGCAAACAGATGAGATTTGCAGAGAATGTTGCTGATTGGAGAATTGTAATGATGAGGAAAGATTCACCTGGCTGGAGGGCTGAGACGATTGCAGTGTAAATGATGCATAGACTGGGTAATACTGACTGAAAAGAACTGCTCTACTTCCTTCAGCAGACAGGCCAGTAGGCAAGTTCAAATTAGCTAAAGGATTCAAGGGAGGGAGATGAATGAATCTGCCTGCCCATAAAATTATGGGAGTCTGGATCTCACTGCGTGAAAGGGTGAGAAGCGCAAATGCTGGAATGAAAAAGTAATGAATTGTTGTAACCTATGGAGTGACTGCCTAAGAAATAGAGAGTTGGGTCAAAGTGGATATTTTCTTGTCAGTGATCATAGACATGATGGACCAAGTGGCCTCTCTCTCTGCTATCATTTTATTTCTGGTCTCCATGTTTTTGTGAGTAGTGAGGTCAGAGTGACAGCAAGGAGTGGGAGACTGGGATCCTTACTTTGACAAATTTCATAAGGGAATGGAGCCTTTTCTGGAATTTTAGTCAACGGTTGAGAATTAATTGTTGACTCCTTCAGTGATCTCTCGCTGCTCCCCCTGAGGAAGGATGCCCAGCCTGTTGTTGCCTGCCCCATTGCAAGGCCTGTGTGTATTTGTTTAACTGTGGATGTGTCTGTGTACATTCATGGACATGTCCATGTGATTCTGTGAGTGCATACATGTGTGTGCATTTGCGTGAGCGTGTGTGTGCGTTTGCATATGTGTGTGTAAGCATGTGCGTGTGCATTGCTGTGCATCGCATTGTTTACTAATTCTCACATTACACGGTTCAGCTCGAACCTACAATAACCCCTCATCCTG
>JAHRHZ010000135.1:174612-187338 GCA_024137785.1 Ginglymostoma cirratum
GGGGGGGGGTGTTTGAGGTGGGGGTATGTGTGTGAAGGGGGTGTGTGTGCACTTAGGGAGGGAATTCCTGGATTTTGACCCAATGAACTGTAGGAACTGTGATATATTTCCAAGTCACAATGGTGCTTACTTTCCTTGAATTTTAGCTGATCCTGTGTGAAAGATCAGGAACATCCCATTAAAACTCACCCCTTCTTCAATATTCTGGAGGGAAAGAGTCTCATTTAAACCTTAACACTTTGGCCTGAACGTTCTATTGGTATTGTACTTTAAGTAAGGATTTTATAACTTTGCCATTTCCCAGGAGTAGGGAAGGTGAAGTGTCATTTCTTTAATAGACTCTGACATAACTCCATCCGTCAGACAATGTGTCCAGCTAATTGAAGTTTCAGGAGATGATCAGTTGTTGACATTCTTTGTGTTAGATGCTGCACATTCATCAGATTTGATCTGTTGGAGAATTGGGAAGATCTTCATGTGTTCCACGTTTGCTGATTTGTGAAGGGACTATTCCTTGCGAGGTAGGTAGCTCCTGTAGTTGTTATGAGTCTTGGCAACTGTTCCCAATCTGCTGAAGCTGCTGGTCCCACCTAGTGCTGCCTCTAGGTGATGGCTCCCATTGCTAGAGCAATGTGTGCAATTCTGTAATCCATATTGTAGGAGGGATGTGATAGCTCTGGAGAGGGTGCAAAGGAGATTTACCAGCATGTTGGAGGGTTTTAGTTATGATGAGAGATTGGACAGATTTGGATTGTTTTCCTTGGAGCGGAGGGGACTGAGAGGAGACATGATTGAGATGTGTAAACTTAATAGGGACACAGATAGGGCAGGCAGGAAGAAACTTTTCTACTTAATGGAGGGTTGCGGGGTTGGGCTGGGGTGGGGGGCAAGCACAGCTTTCCGGTAAGGAGCAGGAGGTTTAAAGGAGATGTGAGAAAATCTTTTTCACCCAGAGGATGGTGGGAATCTGGAACAACGCTGAAAGCATTGAAGAAATATCTAGATGTACATTTGCAGTGCCAAAGCACACAAGGCAATGGGCCAAATGCTGGAACATGGAATTGAAATAGTTAGATGGTCGTTTTTGACTGGCTCAGACTTGATGGGCAGAAGGGCCTTTTCCTCTGTTGTAGACCTCTATGTTGCTGACTGGGATGGATCATGGTGTATGGTTGATGTACCCATCAGGCTTCTTGACTGTTGAGAGAGTAAAGTCAGCTTCTCTGTAATCCCTGAATCCTGGAGCCATTTGAGTAAATCTCTTCTGAACATTTTACACAGTCTTCACCTCCTCCTGATGTCCAGAAATGAAATCATAGTCACTATGGAATCGAGCTGTTTTGTAGACTCCAGGACAGTTCCTATGGATTGGAGTGTAGCTAATGTAATACCACCATTTAAAAAGAAGGTAGAGAGAAAACTAGAAATGATAGAGACTTTTCAGCGACTCTTTGATGGGCACATGGGGGGTAGTAAAATGTAGGGTATGCAGGGTAGATTGATCTTAGTGGCATGATAGGTCGGCACATCATCTGGCCGAATGCCCAGTACTGTGCTGTACTGTTCTACATTTTATGTTCTACTATAGACCAGTCAGCCTATAATCGGTAACAGGGAAAATGCTGGAATCCATTATAAAATATTTAATAGCAGAGCATTTGGAAAACAGTAACAGGATTGGATGAAGTCCACAAGGTTTTATGAAAGGGAAATCATACCTGACAAATCAACTGAAAATCTTTAAGGATCTAACAGGTAGAGTTGATAGGGGGATGCTGATGGATGTGGTTTATTTGGTCTTTTAGAAGGTTTTCAGCAAAGTCCCACAGAAGAGATTAATGTGTCAAATTAACATGTATGGAATTGGGGATTGTGGGTTGAGATGGATGGAAAATTCATTGTCAGACTGGAAACAAAGAGTTGGAAATATCTCAGCAGCTATAGATTGGGAAAGGGAAAGGTGCAACAAGACTCAAGTGTCCTTCTACACGAGTCACTGAAGGTAAGCAGCAGGTGGTGAAGAAAGTGAATGACATGCTAACCTTCATAATGAGAGGATTCGAGTACAGGAGCAAAGTTGGCAATTCTCCTGGCCATTGGTGAGACCACACCTGGAATATCGTGTGCAGTTTTTGTCTCCCTACCTCTGGCTGTGGAGGGAGTGAAACATGAGTTTACCAGACTGATTCCTGGTAGGCAGGACTGATGTATGCAGACAGACTAGACTGGCTCAGATTATATTCACTACAGTTTAGAAGAATGGAGGCAGAAATCTCATAAAATCTATATAATATTTTAATAGGTTGAGACAGGATAATTGCAGGAAAGACGTTCCCAATGACCTGGGAGTTAACAGGGGTCACAGTCTAATGATAAAGCAAAGGCCATTTACGACTAAGATGAGGAGAAATTTCTTCATGAGGGAGTGGTGAGTTTGTGGAATTCACTACCACACAAAGTGGTTGAGGCCAAAACATCGTGTTTCCACGAAGGATATAAGTATCGTTCTTAGGGCAAAAAGCATCAAAGGATGTGGGGGGAAAGCAGGAATGGGGACTGAGTTGGATGATCAGCCATGATCATGTTGAATGGTCGGGCAGGCTCAAAGGTCTCTGCCTGCTACAATATTCAATGTTTCTATAAAGTTGTCAGAAAGTATTGGCAAGTTTCCCTTTTAACTTGTAAACCTTTGTTTCTTTTATCTTCTTGAAGCTCCCCTGACAAACCACAGCATGTTTTAGAGAATTAGCTGCATCAGGTGATAGTTAAATCAGTAACAGGTCACATCAGCTTCAGATTTATTTGAAGCTTAATGATTATAACCATCACCTGACTAATCATGCTCCCCCCAGTTTAGTTGTATTTTCTATTTGTTGGGGGCCCTTTGCTTTAACTCTTTGTTGACCTGTTCCTGGGACATAGCCAGTTGCTATCCTCTGTTCCTATCATTGCACAGACACAGTAAGGGCTTGATTGTTCGAGATGGGGGTTCTGAATGGGCAGTAGGAATGAGATTGGATGTGATCGTTCTGAATGGAATTCTGGATCAGCCATTTCGATGAGTTTGCCAAAGTGCCCCTTGTGGCACTGTGATGCAGCACAATGAATGGAATTAGAAGAGTCTCACCTGGATGGAATTGGCCAAGAACAGTCCGTGTGGGATTCTGGAATGTTCTGGAGGAGAGAGGGTGAGCGAGTGGCCCAGGTGGGATCTGGAACAATGGATATATATCAGATCGAGAATGAGTGATCTGGATCAGGGACAGCGTTCCTTTGAATTGTTTTTTCAGTTTCTTTTCTTTTTTCTGAAGTCCATGTGCAGCAATGACATCCAGATCCGGAAGTTGTGGTCGTCATGCCAACACCAATCACCATCCACGGAACCTTGGAGTGACTGCGCATGGGGATTAGAGATGCTCAGGGATGCAGTTGTGAATTGTTTCTGTTTAGGATTGAATGTTCTGGGAGGGATTAAGCATCGTTGTCCCATTGTCTAGCTTTACTTGGAATGTACTGACCCCTGGGGAACATGGAATAAATGGGACAGTAACTACCTGCTTACAGAATTCATTGATCGACAGGAAACAGAGAGAAATGGTCAATAAATACTTCTCCTGCTAGAGGAAGGTTTGCAATGGAGTTCCCCAGGGATCAGTAGTGGGACTTTTGCTTTCCCTGATATTTGTTAATAATCTGGATCTTGGGTGAGGGAGACAATTTAAAGTACATTGGCAATCTCTTGTGAAAATGTTTGGTGGCAGACCCTTGCAGTAGCCATGATAGCCAATTACAAAATTCAAAGTGAAAGTCTATCAAGTCAGATTCACTCTGCAGCAGGCTTGTCCATATCAGGGGAGGCATTGGCCTAGTGGTATTATCACTGGACTGTTAATCCAGAGACCCAGATAATGATCTAGGGACATGGGTTCGAATCCTGCCATGGCAGATGGTGGAATTTGAATTCAATAAATATCTGGAATTAAGGTTTTAATGATGACCATGAATCCATTGTCAATTGTCAGGAAAAACCTGTTTGGTTCATTAATGTACTTTAGGGAAGGAAATGGCCATCCTTACTTGGTCTGGCCTACATGTGATTCCAGATCAACAGCAGTGTGGTTGACTCTTAACTGCCCTCTGGGCAATTAGGGATGGGCAACAAATGCTGCCTGGTCAGCGATGCCCTCATCCTGTGAATGAATAAAGAAAAAAACCCATCAGCTGAGATCATGAATTGAAAGTTGGAAGAACTGTAATCTGTGAGGAGGACAATCTGGACTGCAGTGGTTCACAAAGGCAGCTCACTACCATCATCTTCAGGACGTTTAGAGGTGGCCCAGCCGAGGACACCTACATAACAAGAATAAAGAACAAGTCTCCTGGGCTTTATCAGAGTGGCGTAGAACACACAGGAAGGTGCTGCTGAACTTCGACACTGACTCCACTGTGTGAGGTTTTATTTTGCTTACCTTTTGGCTTTGTTAGTTCTTTTAATACTAGTTTTTATAGCCAAGTGGGTGCCAGTGAATGGCGACTTTGTGCGCTTTTTACTGAAGTTATTTATTCCTGCACTTAGTACATGTGACAAACGAATGAATCTCAAAACTAGTTGCCAGGCCATTCACTTGAAAAAACCAGAGGCTTCTGTTCTCATTGATCGAGACTCAACAGGGTGTGAATGTATGAGCTTAGCCATTCGTTCAGTTGTGTTCAGTTTCAATGACACCAAGATATATAACACAGACTGAGAATGCTGGAGAACTTCAATAGGTGTGGCAGTGGCTGTGCAGAGAGAATCAGATTTAACATTTCAAGTCCAGTGTGACTGTTCTTCAGAAATGCCCAAATAGATGGTGTTACCATGGGATTCTTCACTTGGCCCAGCTCTTGTAAATATCTTTGTTGGATTTCATAAGAATTGTGTCTTTGGTAGAATGAGACCTACCTATTATCCTTGGCACATTTCAGATATGTAGGTGATAAACTTGCTGCATTTGAACAAAGAGTTTGCAAACACCAACAATCTATCAAAAATTGCCACAGTGCATGCTCACCCCTGACCTTTCTCGTTTTACGTGTATACAATAAAATAATTCAAAAAAATCAACAAAAAATCTATTTTGTTCAACACTCTTTCATTTTTCAACATATATTTTCACTTGATTCTTTTAAGTCTTACGTGTCTGCTCGCTTTTTATTGCTCTGTTTAAATGTATCTTGGGTATGAATAGACATAGTCATATTTAAAGCTGCAGCTGTATGTGAGAATTTCCTCACATCTTAATTGGCTCCAAATTCACATTGAAATGGCAATGTCTAATGAGCCCGCGCTGGTTGATGTCCTTGCTGAGGAATCAGCCAAAGGTTCTTTACTGCTGCTGACCGCAAGGTTCCCTTCACTGCTCGGTAATACACTGGACTTGTTGCAGTGCCGCCTGCTATTAGATTGGCCTCATTGACTGTTTCGTAAATAGGGCCCGTGACTCTTGTTCACCGAGCAAAGATGGTGCTGAAACAGGGGCAGATCAAAGCCTTCCTGCTCGATAGCCGCTTCCCCAATCAGAATATTTCTCTTTGTATTTCACACAAACTCATAAACAGGCCGAAGGTGGTTACGTTTGGAAATGAAAGGCCCTCATGGTACCTCAGAATTTTGGGCAAGAGGTGAAGGGAGCTATTTCACTCTGTTCCTGTACAGGAGCAACATGAGTGACATTGGGCACTAACACCGTAACAAGCTAAAGAAGTGTTCTGCCTATCACACAGATGAGTTATGTGGTCTATGAATTTCAGTGCCAGTGTGATGCCAGGTCTGTAGGCCTGATGTCCCAAAGATTGGTTGATTGTATGAAACAGTGTATCCCTTCAGCTCTTTGCATCAAACAAATCACTAACCAGATCCAACCAGCCTATGCAAAACTCACAACAAAGTGTCTACATTAGGTGTGATTCTGCAACTGGATGACATTTGCTGGATAATCTTGAGGGTGTGAAGAATTACACTGATGACAAATTGACGATTGTGAGTCAGGCTTGGAGAGTGGTAAACTTGCAGATATTAAAAGTTACATTTATTAATGCACAGAACTTTGTCCTTGACAGATAGACAGAAAGAACACATACGCATGCTCAAAACTGGTGATAGTGATTTCCTGCAGAGATAGTAGGAACTGCAGATGCTGGAGAATCTGAGATAACAAGGTGTGGAGCTGGATGAACACAGCAGGCCAAGCAGCATCAGAGGAGCAGGAAGGCTGACATGTCGGGCCTAGACCCTTCTTCAGAAATGGGGGAGGGGAAGCGGGTTCTGAAATCAATAGGGAGAGAGGGGGAGGCGGATAGAAGATGGATAGAGGAGAAGATAGGTGGAGAGGAGGCAGACCGGTCAAAGAGGCGGGGATGGAGCCAGTAAAGGTGAGTGTAGGTAGGCAGTAAGGGAGGGGATATGTCAGTCCAGGGAGGACGGACAGGTCAAGGGGGCGGGATGAGGCTACTGCCCTGGTCGACCCATTGTCTCTGCCTGCTCCTGCCCCAGTGAACTTATCTCCAACTATCTCGACTCCATTTTCTCCCCCTTGGTCCAGGGGCTCCCTACCTATGTCCGTGACACCACCCACGCACTCCACCTCCTCCAAAACTTCCAATTCCCTGGTCCCCAACACCTCATCTTTACCATGAAAGTCCAGTCCCTATACACCTGTATTCCCCATGCAGATGGCCTAAAGGCCCTCCACTTCTTCCTGTCCCACAGAACTGACTAATCCCCCTCCACTGACACCCTCATCCGCTTAGCCGAACTTGTCCTCACCTTCAACAACTTCTCTTTCAATTCCTCCCACTTCCTACAGACAAAGGGGGTGGCCATGGGTACCCGCATGGGCCTAAGCTATGCCTGCCTCTTTGTAGGTTATGTGGAACAATCCCTTTTCTGTACCTACACTGGCCCTAAACCCCATCTCTTCCTCCGTTACATTGATGACTGTATCAGCGCCGCGTTGTGCTCCCATGAGGAGCTCAAACAGTTCATCCACTTCACCAACATCTTCCACCCCAACCTTAAGTTCACCTGGACCATCTCTGATACCTCCCTCTCCTTCCTGGACCTCTCTGTTTCCATCTCTGGCAACCACCTAGAAACCGATATCCATTTCAAGCCCACCGACTCCCACAGCTACCTAGAATACACCTCCTCCCACCCGCCTTCCTGCAAAAATGCCATCCCCTATTCCCAATTCCTTTGCCTCTGCCACATCTGCTCCCAGGATGAGGCATTCCACTCCCGAACATCTCAGATGTCCTCGTTTTTCAAGGACCGCAACTTCCCCCCCTCAGTGGTCGAAAATGCCCTCAACCGTGTCTCCCGCATTTCCTCCCCGCAATAACAACCAAAACAGAGTCCCCCTTGTCCTCACATACCACCCCACCAACCTTTGGATCCAACACATCATCCTCCGACACTTCCGCCATCTGCAATCCGACCCCACCACCAAAGACATTTTTCCCTCCCCACCCTTATCTGCTTTCCAGAGGGGCCACTCTCTCTAGGACTCCCTTGTCCACTCCACACTCCCCTCCAGCCCCACCACACCCGGCACTTTTCCCTGCACCCGCAGGAAGTGCTACATCTGCCCCTACACCGCCCCCCTCATACCTCACCCCCATCCCAAGGCCAAAGAAGACTTTCCACATCAAGCAAATGTTCACCTGCACATCTGCTAATGTGGTATATTGCATCCGCTGTACCCGTTGTGGCCTCCTCTACATCGGGGAAACCAAACGGAGGCTTGGGGACTGCTTTGCAGAACACCTGCGCTCAGTTCACAACAAACAACTGCACCTCCCAGTCGCGAACCATTTCAACTCCCCCTCCCATTCCTCAGATGACATGTCCATCCTTGGCCTCCTGCAGTGCCACAATGATGCCACCCGAAGGTCGCAGGAACAGCACCTCATATTCCGCTTGGGGACCCTGCAAGCCAATGGTATCAATGTGGACTTCACAAGCTTCAAAACCTCCCCTCCCCCTACCGCATCCCAAAACCAGCCTAGCTTGACCCGCCTCCCTAACTTGTCCTTCCTCCCACCTATCCCCTGCTCGCACCTCAAGCCCCACCCCCATCTCCTACCTACTAACCTCATCCCACCCCCTTGACCTGTCCGTCCTCCCTGGACTGACCTATCTCCTCCCTACCTCCCCACCTACGCTCACCTTTACTGGCTCCATCCCCGCCTCTTCGATTTGTCTGCCTCCTCTCCACCTATCCTCTCTTCTATCCATCTTCTATCCGCCTCCCCCTCTCTTCCTATTTATTTCAGAACCCTCTTCCCCTCCCCCATTTCTGATGAAGGGTCTTGGCCCGACACGTCGACTTTCCTGCTCCTCTGATGCTGTTTGGCCTGCTGTGTTTATCCAGCTCCACACCTTGTTTTCTCAGCATCTCTGAATGTATTGTCCATGTCAACTGTCTCTGCCAGTCAGATTCTTCTATTTAAACAAACTCCTCTCATGCTGTATAAACGGTTACCCCTTTAATTGATATTCTTGTGAACTGTCTTGATGAGTGCAAATTGAAAAGATTCAAAAGCTTTTTTTTTACCAGTTATTTCCTTTATTTGGTCATGGGATGTGGACCCCACAAGCAAGACCAAGTTTTCTGGCCCACCTCTGACTGCCATGTGGAGAAATTGCTGTTGTTGGGGTACAGGGTTACCTACCCTGTTGTTAGGAGGGGAGCTCTGGGATATAAATAGTGAAGGAACAGCAATATATTTCCAAACTATGCTTTAAAAAATTGCTGGAGTTGTTGTGAGCTTATAGCAAGTATATTTGATAAAGGAGAACTAGTGGATGAGGTATATTTGGAATTTGAGCGTACTGTTGATAAGGTCCCACATAAAAGGAAAGTCAGCAAAAGAGGGATTAGGGTAATATACTGGGAAGTTTTGTATATTGGTTGACAGACAGGAAATAAAGATTGAGAATAATTGAGTCTTTTTCCAAGTGGCAGGGAGTGATTAGGGGTGTATCGCAAGGATCAGTGCTTGGGTCCCACCTTCTTGTGATATATGACCAGGATAAGGGAATCAAATGGAACATTTCTTCGTTTGCTGATGACACAAAACTGGGTGGGTGTGTGAGGAGGAGGCTGCAAGGTGATTTCGACAAGTTGAGTTAGTTGGCAAACACACAGCAGCTGCAGGACAATGTAGCTAAATGTGAATCTAGGTACTTTGGTGTGAAAAACAGAAAGGCAGGTTATTGTTTAATGACGATGTATTGGGAAGTGTACAAAGAGTTCTGGGTGTCCGTGTACATCAGTCAGTGAAAGTAGACAGGCAGGAGCAACAAGCAAACACGAAGGCAAATGGTATGTTGGCCTTCATTGTAAGAGGATGAGTTCAGAAATAGGGATGTCTTACTGCAGTTATACAGGATGTTGGTGAGACCACACCAGGAATATTGTGTGCAGTTTTCGTCTCCCTACCTGAAAGTGGATATACTTGCCGTAGAATGAGTGCAGTAGAGGTTCACTGCGCTGATTCCAGGGATGGCAAGACTGTCCTGTGAGGAGATTGGTTCAACTGGGCCTGAATTCATGAGAGTTTAGAGGGAGAGAGGGGGAACCTGATTGAAATGTATAAAGTTCTAACATGGCTGGACAGACTAGATGCAGGGAGGATGTTTCCCCTGGGTAGAGAGTTTAGAACCAGGGGACACTGGCTCAGGATATCGGGTAGACCACTGCAGACCAGATCAGTCATAATCGTATTGACTAGCAGAGCAGGCTCAAAGCACCAAGCGACTGCCTCCTGCTCCTAGTTTCTACATCTCACTGTTTCTGTTTCTCTGGCCCTCTTTGTCCATTTTTCGACTTATTCCTTTCTTTCTCTCTCTGTCTTTTGTTACAGTCTCTTGCTGTGTCCCTACTCTTCACCCTGGCTTGAAAATATTCCTGAGCTGTGTTTATTTTGGCAGGATCCTGATAGGTAGCTGAGCCTTGAGAGAGGTTTTATTTGGTCAATAATTTATGAGATTTTTCCACTAATAGCGGACTTTAATTACACAGCTGCTTCTAACTAAAATAAGCCAAAACGTGAGTTTTGATTTTTTTTTCTCCTTTTACATTCCCCATCACCGTCTTCCATTCCGTCCGTCCTGCTCATGAACTAAACCATCTGCTTCTCCTCGTAAAACTCCTGAAGTGAACACAGAGAAAAGAGTGTGAGAATGGACGGGAACATGAAGAGAAGGAAGAGGACAGATCAAGAACTAGCAACACATTAAAATAACTTCCTGTGCCTGTTAATGTGTGCAGGAAATGACAAAATGACAGCTGGATTTTGCGATTGGATAAAAGTATAGCAAGTGACTTTGCTCTGAGAAGTATGGGACTGTTCAGGGATAATGTCGAGAAGCAGGCAAACGTGAACGAGGGGTCAGTGCCTGAGTATAATGCCACTGGATTGGTAATTTAGAACCTCAGGTTAATGTTCTAGGGCCACAGGTTTAAATTCAGTTTTTAAAAATCTAGCCAGCTCAATGACAACGATGTAACCATTTTTGATCGTTGTAAAATCCCATCAGGTTCATTAATGTCCTTTAGGGAAGGAAATCTGTCATCCTTACCTGGTCTGGCATACATAGGACTCCAGTCAGCAATGTGGTTGACTCTCAACTTCTCTTTGAATGTTCCATGAACGAAATTGAAAAAAGCCTAGGAACTATGAGCAGGAGTAGGTATTTGGTCCCTCAATTCCAACCTTCGATTGGATCATAATTGATTATCTACCTCAAAGCTATTTCCTGTACTGTTCCTCAATCCCTTAATGCTTTGAATATGTAGAAATTGATTGATTTCTATCTAGAACATACTCAAAGATTGAACCCCAGTGGTTCACCACCATCTTGAGTGAAGAGATTCCTCCTCATCCAGTGCTTGGCCTGCTCCTTTCTTGTGAACATGTCTATCTTCCTGGTCATCGACACTCCCCACTCCACCCTACCCAACTTCTCAGCCAGGGAGGAACATCTGTCCCACATCCACCCTGTCGCACTCTCTTTTGGGACTTTATATGTTTCAGTGAAATGACCTCTCATTCTTTGAAAAGCTCAAGGATACGGACTTAATCCATAATCACTCCCCCAAAAAAAAATCCTACCTTTCCAGAGAACTTTCACTGCACTCTCTCTACTGTCGTATGTCTTGTCCTAAGGAAAGGGTCAAAACGGCACATAACATTCCAGGTGCACTCTCACTAAAGCTTGATACAAGCTTCTGAAGAGCAACCCATCCAGACCCATCCCCCTAACCCTACATTTCCTATGGCTAATCCACCTAATTTACACACCCCTGGACACTAAGGGCAATTTAGCATGGCCAATCCACCTAACCTGCACATCTTTGGACTGTAGGAGGAAACCCACACAGACACGGCGAGAATGTGCAAACTCCACACAGACAGTTGCCTGAGGGTGGAGCCAAACCCGGGTCCCTGGCACTGTGAGGTAACAGTGATAACCACTGAGCCAGTATGTTCCTCAAATTGTTTTCTGCGTCAACATGAACACATGAAGATCTGTCCACGAAGGCACCCAGGTCCCGTTGGACATTGATACTTACAAATCACTTATTATTAAAAAGAATTCTGCTTTTTTTTATTTTGATACCACGTATCCAATTGTATTCCATCTGCCATGTTCTTGCTGACTCACTGAGTCTGTCCAAATCACCATGAAAAGTCCTTGTCTTCGCAATTTACATTCCCACCCAGTTTTGGCCCAGCAGTGAACCTGGAAATATTAAACACAAACAAAAGCAGAAATTGCTGAAAAATCTCAACAGGTTTGGCAGCATATGTGGAGAGAAAGCAGAGTTAGCAAGGGTTCTGAAAAATGGTCACCGGACCCAAAAAGTTAACACTGCTTCCTCTCCATGGAAGAATCCTAGAATTGCTACAGTGTGGAAGCAGGTCATTTGGTCCATCAAGTCCACACAGACTCTCTAAACAGTGCCCCACTCACACTCACCTGCCTACGTTTCCCATCGCTAACCCACACATCCCTAGACACTACAGGCAATTTAGCACAGCCAATCCACCTAACCTATAAAGCTTTGGACTGTGGAAAGCTAGAAGGAAACCGACACAAACACAGGGAGAATGTGCAAACTCCACTCAGAGGGTCGTCGAGGGTGGAATTGAATCCACATACCGACTGCTGTGAGGTAGCAGTGCTAACCACTGAACCACCATGCCACTCCAAATACTGCTAGACCTGCTGAGATTTTCTAGCATTTTCTGGATTTTTTTCCAGATTTCCAGCTTCTGCAATTCTTTTGATTTTTTTTTCTCAAAATATTGTTTTTGGTCCCATATTCTGGAATCTGTACGGTTTTGAAAGATACTCATGAAGAATCCATTATTTTTATAACCACCTACTTTAACACTCTGGTGTAAAGGTGCTGGTGTTGGACAGGGGTGGACAAAGTTTGAAGTCACATGACACCAGGTTGTAGTTTTCGGAGCCTGGCTCCTTCATCAGGTGAAGTGATTCACCTGTCAAAGGAGCAGCATTCTGAAAGCTTGTGATTTCAAATAAACCTGTTAGACTATAACATGGTATCAGAGATAAAAGGTACTGCAGATGCTGGAGAATCCGAGATAACAAGCATGGGGCTGGATGAACACAGCAGGTCAAGCAGCATCATAGGAGCAGGAAAACTTGAC